>JAHXMU010000061.1:816834-842496 GCA_019455685.1 Philornis downsi
CGTCGCACTGTATCATCGTGCATGCAACAAACTTAAAATGAACCATATAAATTTTACCTTTTGGATAGGAAGACATTTACAGATGACAGGCAATAAAATGTCCAAAGGATTGGGTAGACTATTTATAACAAACGGTCAGCAGTTGAGATCTGTTGCAACAAACACATCGTAGAGTAACAGAGGCAGCAACATTGAAAGGCGGCTGCTGCTGCTGCCGCCGTAGCTGTTGTTGTTGTTGGCATTTTTATATGTCAACATTAACATATTTATCGCATAAATTGAAAGAACTTTTAATCGGACTTAAGCTTACAATTTGCAAGCAATAACAAAAGTCCATGTCTAAGTCCGACTGCAGCATATGGCCATCATGATATGCTTATACAGGAGGCACGCATGCCTCCCTGGCATGTTACACTCGACGCAGTGGTGAGCGGTCACTGTTCGAAGGGAATGTGGAGTGTACAGGAACTTGAAGAAGCGAGACTGCAGCGAAACTATACTCGCAGAAGTTAACTGCGCAACATTGGGTGCTAAATCATGTTAAATTAACGGCCTGGAAAGGAAATGGTTATTGTCGAAAATGAGATGAGTTTGTTTTTTTGAAATTGGTAAACTATTACTTGATAGTTTACTTATGACTAAAGTTCAGAATTTTGGAAACCTCAGTTCAAACAATAGACTAAAAATATTCTACATTAGATAATTTTTGATTGTACCAAATATGCGTTCAGTTTATAAAATCAACAGCTTTTAATATAACAATTTTTGAATTAAACAATCTGTAATGTAATATAATCCGTAGCATAATTTATAATTTCGTAGAGTAATTTTTTATCTTAGCTCATCCATGCTTCAGCATTCAATGGCGGTCAATGTTGGCAAAGTGACTTTTGTTTTGGAATCTTCATACTTTCATACTTTCTGAAAAACAGATTTTCGCTAAAGATGTTGCAGAAGACGTACAGAGAACTGACTTTATCAAAAAAAAAAAAAAAAGAAACGTGCATATGAATGGTTCAGTGCATTCTGAAGCTTTCAAGCTGTGGTGGAAAATTTGTTTTGCTTTGCAGTCAACATTTTCAACTGAAGTTAACACTGATAAAATGGAGAAAATGTTAACTGAAAATTACCATCTGAGTTTGAACGGGATAGCTGCATAAATCTCTGTGTCCTGTGAATCCATTTATAAGATTTTATACAATTGTTTGGACATGAAATACGTTGCGTTGCAACTAATGCGAAAATGCCCGAATCTTTTTCAGAAATTCAATCGCACAAAGGTAGCTGCCGACATGCTAGATTACTCACTGTTCAATTCAGATTCCACATTTACAAAAATCATTATAATTGGTGATAATACATGGGCGTACGAGTTTGATATGCAGACCAGTCAAGAAGCTTCGGAATGGCGCCTTCCACAGCAGCCGAAACATTGCCAGAAGATCAGATGCTAAATAAAGAAGATTATCCAGTCACTATGTTGTATTTGGAAGAGACAATTCAGCAAAAAAGCTTTAGAATCGTGCCTTCCACAGCAGCCGAAACAAGACTGATGCACCCGATTTCATTGCCAGAAGATCAGACGCTAAATAAAGAATATTATCCATGTTGTATTTAATGGCTCTCTGATATGGCTCTAGTTAATTTGATCTCATTTCAAAACACAAATTTTTATTTTGAGACATTCGTTTTTAATCGACAGAAAAATGTTTTGATTATTTGATTATTCGTTGGCATAAGTATACATACTCGTATTATTTCGGAAGTCATCTACCCAGAAGGCGATATTAAATTTGAACAATTAAGAAATATTTTGGAAAAATAATAATCTTTGACAGAAAGTGTATAATTTTGATCACTATAAACATCTACTCGTGTGTCGATGAATTAAATAAGATCAGCTTGAAAGTTAGACCTATATTATCACTTGCTAGCAGGTGTTATTTTAGATGATATTTTAGTTCATTATTTTACATGATGCTAATCCTTGGCTGATAATGCAAAAGAATGAAGCACTTTCACGAATTTTTGAAAGAAAAATATTCCTTAAAATATGCAAACATATCGGCATTTATAGAGAGTATTGACATCATAGAAATCGTAAGCTGTTCGAGCTATATAATCACATCGACATGGTCAAGCGTTTTCTCGCTGGCTGGATCGTGTTATGTAACTGGATTTAAATCCTTTAGCATGAAAAGTCTTCAAAAGCAAAATTGATGGACGGCATAGAAAATGGCCATCGAAGCTCTATAGGAAGAACTAAACTTCTTGAATTATAACAGAACGCAGTATCGCCTCAGCAAACGCTTGGAATTATTTTCTACCAATGACAGAGAATCAATTTTCTAGTCGACACTTGCGTAAGTAAATAATTGTTTGTAATCTTGTCATTCCAACCGCATTTATTGGTTTCAATAATTAACGCTATACCTAATCTCGCAGTAATTTATCATTAGAGTAATATATCTAATAAAAATTGTTGAATATTCAACTTATATCTTCGACTACCCTAAACAATTTGCAAGCAGTAATTAAGATCATTGGCCAAATTATTAGTTGAATGAAAAAAAGTGCTATGGAGGAAGTCAAGCTTAAAAGAAAATTTATCAAAATTCTTATACCTTACACCTATAGTATATTTTCTGCGAAACTTTTGATATCAAATTTAAAATTTATTCAAATATTAGTATATGATACTATACAGTATTCAAGGGAAACTTTGAATGGGTACTCACAAAGTTTCCCCTGAGTGCTGTATAGTATAAAAGACTAAAATTTGACCAAATTTTGAATTTTATATCAAACTTTTTAATGGAAATATACTAAACGTGGACCGATTTTTCTCATGCAGCCAAAATGTTACCATGATCGGCCCATAATCGCGAAATGTTTCAAGTTGTGTGTGGGTAGAAAATCAACAGGCGGAAATAGATTTGTAAAGGGTGGCGCATAAGTAAGGTTAACGGCGACTATATTGAATGCCTTCTTGTGCATCATTTGGTTTCAACTCGTGACCCCATTTGCTTCTTACATGGGAAAAGATGTAACATATGTAAAATTCTTTGCAAAGACCGCTTAAACATTTCTAACTGCTGAGAACGTCGCCTGGTAGAAGTTTCGGGGGTTTCCTCTGTACTTGCTTGCACTCGAGCAATGGTCACTTTATTTCGAATTATACGAGGTCTTCCAGCACGCGGAAGATCACAGACAGCCCCTTGTTGCCCAAAACGCTGAACCAATCCGTAAATTGTTGAAGCTCTAGGAGCATTTCGAACATGAAAGAAATTTCGATATGATTTGAATAATCGTATGCTGACTTTCAAATTAAAATTGAACAACTTTGGTTCTTTGTTCTGTGCTGAGCCTTTTCATCATAAATTTTCCAAGTATTACCTATATTAAGTTAATTCTGTAAAGAGACGAAGAAAAGGACTTAAACAAGAAATGTATTCACTGTTGAAATCTTAGCATTACTTATGCGCCACCCTATACTTGACATTAACTGGCGAAGACCGATATTTTAAACTATTGCCAACAAGTGTCCGATTACTAATATTAACATATAATCCATGTTTTTTATCAGCATGAAATTTATGAAAATTAATAAATAATTTGATCATAATTTGATTGATATTAAACTGTTCCGTGAACGCAAGCATATACTGAAAATTACCAATATATTTCTTTAAATATATCACAACTGTAGTCATCTATCAATGCTTTCAATCATCACACATCGACAAACGAAAAACACTTTTCACTTTAGAACAAGAACCACTCGAAAATCTTATTAAAAGTTAGCTAAAAAACCCTCACCCGAAATATCATTTCCAACAGTGCCATTAATAATGTCCTCACAATATCAGCAATAACATTAGGACGAGTGGACAACAGCACTTTAATGGCAACATTCATATTATATCATGACAACTGGTGCATGCAACATTTTCACTTATTTATTTATACTGGGCATTTCTTCCTCTCTCTCACTTGAAGCACGATGTCTGTGTCATGTCAGTAACCAGCTACAGCAGCTACATGAACTGCAGCTAAAATGTTTTATATCACTTTACAGTCAGATACAGCGTCACGTTCGCGTGTGTTTGTTAGAGCGACCACAGAACTGTCGAAAAATTTAACATTAAGTCTTAGCACAGCTCTTTTTGGTCTGTCCTTCCGTTTCAGTGCAGAGTGACCGTCATCTATCTCTTCCATCTGTTCCGTTTGTGTCTTTTACAAGCAACAGTTTTAGGCTTTGGATGTTTTCTCTCCCTTTTCCGTTTTGCAACAGAGATGGGAAGAAGGGTGATTATGTACATTTGGTTTTGAAGAATTGTTGATTCTTTTTAACCACATTCAGAAAACTTTATGGACTACTAAAAAGTACTACTACAAATAAAAATACTGCTAAATAAGCTATGAAATTTCTAAGACTTTGTGGAAAAAATCTATTCATTTATAGCCGATTCCAATGCCATTTTTTGCTACTTCTTTAAAAAGTTTTGCTGGCTTAAAAACAATGTTAGGCATGTACTTCTTTTCCGGATAAATTGTTCAAAATTTAGTTAGATATAAAATACTAAAATATACTTTTTCTCCAAAAAAATCAAATTAATCAAAATTTTATATTTCCTCATCTTAGCACTTCGCAGTGTAATTTTTCACTTCCAGTTGTAAAGGAAATAATGTAGTATCAGAAGCACATACAGCTATAATCAGATATCGACTTTAACCTACTTGCATCCTTTGATAGCTATAATTTCTAATTAATACTATACAGTTTTTCGTACCTGTCTGCCTCCAAAAAAACTTACTTTTCCGCACTTTATTTCTGTCTACATTTGCCATAACCGTTCTGAAAGTCCCTGTTCTGTTTTGGCTGCTGCTGCTTAGTGCACTTATTGCATTTTAAATGCAATCATAAATCAAATTGAATTTATGTCAACATTTTTATGGTCGTTTGTCCGAAGGCGCTATTTCATGTATGTATGCAATGAGATTAAATAAATTATGTTCGTTGCATTCATTTTGCTTGCTTTTTTTCCTTCGCTTTGATTACTCTGGTGTCCGCGTGTTTTTTTTTCGTAGGGAGCTCTGGCCTTATTGTTATTGTTACTCTCGATTTTACATTTGCCGCCGTCAAGAAAAGGCTTCAACAGCTGCTAAATGCCATCCAAAAATTAATGTTATAATTGAACGCCTTTTCCTCTGGTCACGTCGATGAAATGGGAAAGCACAGAGGAGAATTAAAGTCGTTCACATTAGGGTTTCTTGTGTTTACCTAAAAAAAACAAATCGATATTGAATAAAGTGGGAAATTTTAAGAGATTTCGTAGGGTAATTTTGAAAGTATTGAATCGATAAGAAACACATCTCGGGAACGTATCTTTTCTTTTTGAATTATTTAATTCTACACTTTATAAAGTGATAGAACTACAACTTCTATAGTAATGATATATCCTGTGAAGAATTTACTTACTTGCAAGTATTTTTTGTCTTCTATTTATTTATTAATCCAGCAATAAATTAAATCTAAAAACAGACAACTACGTACAGTTTTTGAGTTTTATTGCAAGATATTGTAGCAATTAAATCTTGTTATTACATAGAAGTGAACTAATCGAATCGATTTACAATTGATTTGAAAGGTAAAAAGTTTAAAAACCCTTTCTTTCAAAACAAAAATAAATAGTAAAACCAAACATTAAGAGAAAACTATTGTTCGTAGAGTGATTATCTGCAAAGATGACCACATATAGACAGAAATTTTCAGTTTAACAAATTCCCCTTATTAAGTTATTTATGAAACTTTACATTATCTTATTACGGAAAAAGGAGAATAAAGAATTTTATTAAAATAGTTATTATTTAATCTTTAAAAATAATCAATAAAAAGTTCGTATCCTGTTTCCTCATGTAGCCCAGAAGTGCAGTACCTTCAATATTTGTCGAAAATTATTTTCAAGCTTTTGTTTTGAAGAATTTCGTTTTTCGTAATTCGTTCTTTGCCGTATAGTGACATATAGCTGAAACGAAAGACTTTATAGGCCTCAGACACACTTGCACATAAGATTCTTATTTTTACGGCTTAGACTAGATCGTCTGTTTAAAAATTACCATAATGTCCTAAATAAACGCAGTTCCTTCTCGCAAGATAATTTTATATGTATTAGTTAGTTATTATTATTATTCAATAATTAATAATTTCAATTTATAACTTAAAGAAGAAAAAACCGAATCACGACATATGAGAGGTACCAGAAAGGGCGATGCAGTCCATTTTAATTTTCTGGCCCTAATTTGTCAATCGCACTATGTTTACATAATTTGAATGAATTCATTGCAACTGCTCGGAAGACATAAATCTTGTATAATCCTCTAAGTTTATACTTACTTTTAAATTTAATCAATTAATTTTGAATTTATAAATTAAATGAATTACTCACTAAAAATATGAAATTTAAATATTATAAAAGATAACGCTCTTATTTAAGTTATCTGAAAACTAATCTATCAATAAATATCCTAATGATTATTGTGAATTATCACTGTAAGATAAAGAAAATGAGAAAAAGGGAAAATAGAAAATCCAATATTACCAGCAAAGTTGCCACTTTTGCAGCACAACTGGCACGATGAGCATCTCAATCTCTAGAAATAAATATATTGAATTAACTCTAATTCATTTGCATTTTTTCTATCTCTCCCTCTCCCTCTTTTCATATATTTTATATATATTAAATCTTAAATTTAATAGAATAATTTCTCAACTCTGAGAAATACATAAATTTGTTTGAGAATTTTCGTTGGAGCTCCGCCATAACTTGCCTGGCTATGAGTGCAGTTGTTCCATCTTGCTGGAATCAAATATTGTTAAACGTCTTGGTCGCAGCCCTGGGTAAAAAAAAAAACTCCTTCAACATCTGTAAATAACGCTCTCCGTTGACAGTTAGCCATTGACAGTAGCACGATTTGTGCGCCACTCTGTATATATTCATGTGAATTTCCATTAAGTTAAATGTAAAAGATGTCAATAAAATAAAAAAAAGATTTACAAATTACATGTTTATAAGCCACGGTGTCGTATGATTAACATTATTTTGATTAATATCACTCATACGTCATTTTGTATTGAAAGATGCGGCAAATCTTGTTAGCTATCTCTGTGATTATAGTAGGTTCAAGGCCCATTTCCGCAAAATACCAATTTATGAGGGGACAAGACAGCCAACAGCAAAATATAGCCAAATAATATGCTTGAATTATTTACAACCCCAGACTTTTAAGAGATTCAATTTTATTGTAATCGAAATATTTATGTATTTGTCGCATGTTTAGAGTTTTCCATACCGAGTTTTTACAGAGAGTTTTTACATGCCGAATACAATTCTCTTGTTGAGACCACCAAATAAACTTAACGATAATTTGTTTTAGGGATTGTGTCGTTTGGTTTTACTTTTCTCATGTCAAGTTGAAGACTGGAATGTGAAAGCAAATGAACAATAAAAACATTAAAAATTCTAAATCTCCAAAAAGATATTATATCACCAAAAATTTATTGGAGTAGTATTTATTTTATGTGTTTTGTGATTTATTTAATTTTGGTCAAAATGTCAAAATGAAAATCAGCGAATAAATACTCTTCCAAAATAATCCGATCATTTTATCATCGAGTACTAAAGATTTATTAGAACAATACGTAGAATATGATTACCCATTTGTTATATTTAGGTTTATTTTATCCGACTTTGTCTAATAACTAACAAATCACGTGTTTATTTTTTCGCATAAATAACATTGTTTTTTTTTTTCATTTATGGTAAACTTCTCTTTTCTTCATTTAATCTTCTCTGATATGTGCCCGGAATTGTCTCAATCCATAAATTATTTATTTTCTCTGGAAATGTCTAAAATTTAGAAAATTGCTTCAAATATTCCGTAGCAAAGAAAGGTAAAATCGTGAGATAGCATAATATTAGGTATAATCGTCCTCAGTTGAATGTTGCAAATACGTTTTTCCACTCCATCCAAAGTTTTTATGTTGGCAACCCTTATCCGTTACCACTTTACCTCTAGGCAATGTTGTTTAACATTTAAGATTTAAGTTGTTATTGCGCCTGCACTTTTATAACACAAACTGTTCATATATTTCAACATTTGCCGGACTGTGGCAAGTTGGTTCCATGTCGTGACATGATGTATTGTATCATGTTGTTGAGTTAAAGTAGCGTGTTTGTTTATGTCACATGTTGATATTTGGAGCTATTGCAATGAAATATACGTTGAAACCTCCATTCAACGTGACAAAAGGCAAGCGATAAATTTTACTCAAATAATAATGTGATTGACATAAATTACTTGCCAATAGCCAGAAGATAAGGAAGATAGAGACTTACGAATTTATTAGATTCTTGCTGATGTTGCGGAAATTCTTATACACGAGTATGCAATCAAGCAAACTTTAGCACCTACAGTACAGAAATGCAAGGGGTTAGGTTTTCTACGTCTTTTCGAAAATCAGTCATTCAGAAATCAGATCTATACAACGGATTCTTAGTTGTCTTTGCCTATTCATTTAAAGTGATTTAAATATTTGCATAGCATGATAATATGATCTAGATTATGCACATTTCCACACACTTTCCTATATCACCATCGAAATAGAGTTTGATTTAAGTCATAGCTACATTTCTGATGATCTTGAATCCGAAATCTAAATGTGTAAGAAATCGTGTAAATAGTAGTATAAATTATGTTAAAAGCTGAATGATTTATATTGAAACGTAATTTTACAGCTTATCTCATTTCAGCATGAGTAAATACAGCAAATTTATCATCAACTTTTGTCTGTTTTTGATTGATTTTTCATTATTTATTTATTACATTATTTTATTATACATATTATATTACATTATTTATTCAAATTATTTGAATAAATATAATTCAATAAATAGAAATTTAAAGGACAAGATATTGGTAATTTAGAAGCTTTGTGAGACCGACAACGATGGCTGGGATAACCAAAATGATGTCACAATAAATTCACTGAAGAGTTATCTTGCCAACAATGAAACACGTCTAATTTAAATAGGCATATCCAACTTCAAAAATATTATTTTGGTACCAAATTTCAAAATCGTAAAATGTTTAAGCTATGCTTCGCGATTTCCAAAATGTATGATTTTGATGAGCAACGAAATTTCATTACATTTTGTTTAAGGAAAGGAAAAGGATTTCAGTTGCTGAAATGTTTAAAATTTTAAAAAAGGCGTCGATAAGCGAACTTTGTCGGAAAGAAACGTTTGTATGTGGAATAAACAGTTCAAAGAAGAACAAAATAGATTGTAAAGGAAAAAAGCCTCGGACGACCTTTAATCTCTATCAATGAAATTCAAAGGCAACATATCCAAAAGCTGTTGCTCTAGAACAATCGACTAACAACTAGAGGCCTCGGGTCACTTTGGGCTGACACTTCAAACAAATCAATAAATTTCATCAGACGCTTCAAATCTCGCTTGGGAACATAAACACTCTATGTTAAAAAAAAAACACTTTTTCGTAGAGATGCCATCTGGCTATTGTGCTCATTACAAGACGCATTTTTACAAGACGCATTTTTATTGAAATTTAAATCGATGATCATAACATGGAAACAACCTACCTGTGACTGGTATGGTGAAGGTGAAGCAAAACCGGGGAAATCGGGTGAAATTCACAAAAAACCAACATAATTTTTTCTCAATTGCCGTGGAGTTATGCATTATGAGTTTCCTTCGCCGAATGAAACTTTTCACAAGAAAAATTATTTGAGTGCCTTAACCTTTTGCGAAATTTTTGCCAAATAAATACAATAATACTGATCTGCAACCACCACATTTGAGTTGCTTGCACGAATTCAACGTTAATCGTAATGAGCTCTGAGGGTCATATCGGAAGATGGTTATTTGGCACGTCTGGCGGCCTGGAACAGACTTTGATATGAGTGTTCGTATTGCCAAGGAAAGGGAAGTTCTTGAATATACTTTGATAGAGATGAAATAGATTTGGACGAAAACATAAAAAATATTTTTTGGTTGCTTCCATTTTGTTTTATTAAATTCCTACTTGAGCAAGTTTTCTTGCCATAACTGTAATATTTCTGAGCCATTACACAATGAACGATGTATCGATTCATTGACCAAGTAAGTGGACGGGTCAAAAGCTTACATTCTACATGTTATATATGAACTTTTCCAAATAAAAATAAAAGTATAGGGTTGCCCATATTCGACGGACCCATCTGGCAACGCCACAACTTTTGACAGAGATGTCAGATCGCTTAATGACATACCGCGTTTGAAGCGTCAGTCCAAGCAGATTTTTACCATGGAACAATACACGCCACGTGAGCGCTCTGAAATAGTTGAAATTTACATTCAACAGAAGAAGTCAATTGTGAAAACTCAACGTGCTTTTAAAATATTAAAAAATGTGAGAAGTGCGCCTTCTAAGAACACCATTAAGCGTTTATACGAAAAATTTTCGACTGGTAAGGCTCTTTCTAATCCGAAGAGGCCAAATAAAAGTCGACCAAGGCGATCGGCCGAGAATATCGCTGCCGTACGAGCCAGTGTTGAGAGGTCCCCAAGAACATCCCAAAAACGCCGTTCTCAGCAGTTGGGCATGGCTCGGTCCATTTTACAACGGATTATTCGCGTTGATTTGCATTTGTTCCCGTACAAAATTCAATTGACGCAAAGATTGTTGCCTGCGGACAAGCCTCGTCGATTGCGGACAAGCCTTGTCATCGAAATGGCCGATGATGACGAGCAATTTTGGAACAAAATTATCATGTCCGATGAAGCCCATTTCACATTGAATGGGACCGTAAATAAGCAAAATTGCCGTATTTACGCCACTGAAAATCCTCAGGAGATTCAAGAATTGCCTCTTCATGACGAAAAAGTCACAGTTTGGTGCGGCGTTAGTGCGAAAACGGTCATTGGGCCGTTTTTCTTCCAAAACGAAAATGGCCATGCTGTTACCATCAACCAGGAGCGTTATCGCGACATGATGACCACTTTTGTGATGCCAATTATTCGTCGAAAGCGTATGAGGCAGTTCTGGTTTCAACAAGACGGCGCTCCACCGCACACAAGTCGCATAACAATCGATTTTCTGAAGAATTTGTTTCCGGGCCGTTTGATGTCGAAAAGTGGTGATTTGGATTTTGAAGTCAAAGGTTTACGTTAACAAGCCATTCGTGAAGAAATAGCCGCTATTCCGGCCGAAATGTTGGCGAAAACGATGGAAAATGCTGCAAAAAGGGCACAATACGCCATCAACGCCAGAGGCGGCCATTTGAGAGATATCATATTCAAAAATTGATGTAAACAAATCTACTTGGAACAAATTAAATGAATAAGATTGCCAACCGCCAAATTTTTATTTTTTTCTTTGATTTTTTTTTTTTTTTAAACATGGGTCCGTCGAATATGGGCAACCCTGTATGCATTTCTCAATAACCACAGTTTTATTAAGGCCGTTTCTTCAGATATCTATCAACAAACATTATATATACCGTCAATTGAGTGCCGGAAATTATCCAATATATTACAAAATATTTAGTATTCATTCATATATACAATAATAAACTTATGCCAATGAATATTCCATTCATTAAAACACCTTTCAAACGCAGTTTATGTCTTCCATCTGCTGAAAACAGTTGCTTCAGAGTAGCAACCTTAATTTTGGAAATAAAAAAAATGTCCATTGACCGCCGTAACAGACGAATGCGTTGTTTGTGAGATGGCATTTCTTGAGTTTTTGTTCAGAAACTCATTTACAGTCCCAGCCTTGTGGTTAAAAATCCAAAAATTTTCTTTCCTCAAATTTGGTCTTTTCACCGTACTTACCCCCTCAAAGCCACATAACGGTCGTATAATAATCTACATTTACCGTTTGGTCCCTTGGTTGTGCACTCAACACGGCTACAATAAAACACATAGTTACGTTGACTTTTGTTCAATTTGAGGTGATTTTTAGGGTTTCGGTACGCCATCTAGAAGGCTGTTGACTGGTTTGCATGAGGTAAAGCAATACCTCATGTAAATGTGGGACCGGAACTCACACTTTCTACAATGTCTTCAGTGGCATTTATGCGACTGTGTTTTTGAAATAAATTCAGATCTTTTGAAATTAGTTTCACTCCCAAGTAATTGGGCTCAGAAAGTTCAGCTGCTATTTTTTATAATACTTAAATGGTGATAACCATTTTCTTCACTTTGTAGATGTTAACTTCAGCCAAAGACTTTGACTTCGATTTTGGTTGATCAGAACGAGGCAAAATTATGGAATTCAATAATTTCATATGAGTACACAATATTCTCACTATCATGCTTTAAATTTAGGCAGCTCTTAATGTCTAACTTGTATAATTATTATACTTCACTCTAAATTGTTTTGCTACATATTTTATATCCCATATCTTTCCATAATCGTTGTTAACACTGTTAATGCCATTATTATAATAATATTATCATCACTATTATAACAATATTATTAACATGTTATTATATTAATAACAATATTATTAAGAATTGAATTGTAAAATTTCAAACTTGAGTCGCAAAATGATGGCATGCGTAATCAATTCGTCCGTATACGGCTTTAGATTTTGATATGAAAATAAAATAATAAAAAAAAATTCCTTCACATTTCCATCGCTTTTGAGTCTTCAATATTATTTTCAACGGTTAGGCACACGGGATTACATTTGCAGTATAAAATTTGAGGCAAATTCTTTGTACTTGATAAAAATATATCCATTGCAAAAATCCCTAAACACAGTTGAGCTGGTTTGCCAATATCGGAAAAACAAACATAATGACAGATTGCGCTCAAAGTCTATGCCAGTATAGGGAACATATATGCTAACTTTACAAAAAAGCAGGATATGTACTTTTTTTTACCAAATATACACTAAAAAGTTGCTTTAGTTTGCCAATTTAATAGCGGAACTTAACTTAAGAACACAGATTTTCAGATTTCAAATGATACGCCTAATTTTAAAGCCAAAGATATTCATTTCAGTTGCCTTGGCTTTTAGTAATTTTGATTTTCTTTATTTGTGATAGTTTTAATCTAATGTCTTTGTCCGAAAGCAGTAACGACATTGCATGCATTAATTCGAACAAAATAAGTCATATATTTTGTTGTTACCGCATAAATAAAATTAAGGATGTCATGCACATATTTTATTGGAACTGCTCTAGAAACTACCTAAGCATTACAAATAAGACAGTAATTGTGCATAAATTATACGATGCAACCATAACATAATTTCCAAATGTAATCTTGCCTATATCCATATATTAAATCCAATTAACATTTTCAATTGATTGCACAAATAAAATGCATAAACATCATTTTGTTAGCATTATTTTGTATATTTATGCAGATGTCCAGAGAAGAGGAAATTAAATAATATTAATAAACTTACAATTGCAATCCAAACATTTACTTCTGCCATCTAATTTATTGATAACTACATGAAATTGCATTAAATTAATTAATTTTAGTAGAAGGAAATACAGAAATCACTCACCAATGCATCCTTCTGCCAACTTCCTAACCTTTACTGATACAGACAGACTCATGTTTCTTCTTCACTCTCTCATGCCAATCCTGTGCATTATGGCAAGAGGCTCAAATGTATAGAATTATAAATAATTTGTGAAATTGTAATGGTACAATCACATCGAGTGGTCTAGTGTATATCTCATCATGCACTCCTTTGATCTGGCTCTGGCTATTACACAGGTCAGTCATTTGCATTACAATCAGATGTGGCATGAATGCACTCAAAGATGTAAGTACCTAAAAGATGGATTTTAAAAATGCATCCAATGTTACGATAAATTCTATGTGAAATTATTCAAAAGGCATGAAAATTCAAATAGTCAATGGAATTACCAATACCACTAGGCAACCAACCATCAGCATCGTCGTCATCGACACCGGCATTGGAATGAGCTGTGGCATCGGGTTCAGCATCAACGAAACCATCACCATCAGTCACACCACAGATTGTTGAAATGTATCCATGTCGAGTGTGAGTGCCTACAAACTACTACTGATGGGTACAGGTCAGCTTAAAGGAACACGATATTAGTTAGAAATATTGAAAAACCAGACAAATGGAAAAGGATGAATATGATGAATTCACCAAATGTAATTTACTTTCCATCTAATTAACGTGATTTAATGAATCAAATACGTTAGATTTTTTCATATTCTTAAAACAACTAGATAAGGAAATTTTAATTACAACTAAAATTATACATCATAGTTTGACTAAGCTCAAGTTCCGACTGCCTCTCAAGTGACAGATGTCGAATAACTTCGCATTTACTGCAGCTAAATCACTCGCCTACCAAGAGCGGTAGTAGTTGATCTTTTGGACAAACTTGCTTCTGTGGCAGGAAAGATTTGGACTGCATCATAAAAAATAAAAATTATTACTATATATGTACATGAAAAAAAGTTATTTTTGACACTGTTGACTGAGACAAATTTGTTAAGTAGGACAAAATTGATCATATAAGACCTAAATTCAACTTTTGAAATATGATACCATCATTTCTGGGATTTTATGAAAAAATATATGTTCATGTAGTTGTTGAATAGTAACAAAAGAGTAATTGCAATGAACACGTTCATTTTTTCTGGCTATAAACCGGTACATCACTCCCAATCTAGAAGAATGGACTTAAATGCTTTAGTCCGACCGCACTTATGGCGTCTACTCAACTTCGCATCTGTTCACTTTTTTCGATTATTGTTCCTATGTCTATTTCTCATAATCTTTTATAATACTGAAACTAATATTGATACTTCGTCAAAAATACCCTGGATCTTGATTTGATCTTGAATATATCATAAACTGAGTCACGATTTTATGAAATAATTGATTTAATTTACTATTTTAGCATCAAATTATATTCGTTACCCTGTCGATTGCATTGCCGATAGACTAACATGTCTCTGACGGATTAACTTCAATCTAAAACAGATACCAATGCATAGTTTCGATCATCCCGCCCAGGGTCGATAGCACGTAAGAGTTCTTTAAAAGACAACAACGGCATCTTAATTGTATCAGTCATGGGGACGTTATCGACTGTTTTGTGATTCGAGGTATTTGTTTCGTTGTTATATCAGTGAATTCGATTTAATAGTATAAACAAATTAAAGAAATGATTTCAGAAGAATGTTATTTCCAGAAAATAGCACACCAAATCACCTTCAATATCATGCAAACAAATGCAAGTCTATTTGGATACAGATATCGAATAAGTTTTGCGTATTTAGTTTAAATTTTGACCTCCCAGCCGCCAAAAGAAGGTTTATTTATGCCACGAATTGTGAACAAATATCCTTTAATGTAATTTTTTTTATACTGTCTTAACAAAGTTATTTATCATGCTATTCTTTTATAGAAACATATTCTCAAGCATTTTACCTGTACATGGTATTAATTAAATAAAACTCTTTATGGCAGTATTCAAATGCTTACACAATACAGGACATCATACCATACATTTTGCTATCAACCAACAAGTAATCAGGCCCAGAAATAGTAGTAACTTGAGGGTAGCAAAGTGTAGACTTGAAACTACCAAGCAGAGAATTGATTATTCGGGTAGCTAAGTGTATAATAATTTACCTCAAAATTTAAAAATCGCTAATAATACATCAACATTCAAAAATTTTCTGAAAAATCACTTACTGGAGAAAGTTGAAGAAATTCTTATTTAAACTTTTTTGTTTGTATACAAAATTTGAAATAATTTTAAAAATTGTAAAGGATATTGAAGTCTATTGCCAACTTGCCTCTATAATGTATATTTTAAGCGCTGAAGCGCAACTTGTTAAAACTTACATTAGTATATATCGTATATATTATTCTAGATATACAAATATATAGTATATTTTATAAGAATTTTTATCAGTAGCTATGAAAATTATGTTAATATTGATTAAATACAGGGTGGGTCATAAGGGTGTTGGCGGTTTAAATATTCAATTAAAAAAAAAAACTACAAAACATAAAAAAAATATATTTGTATTTTTAAAAAGTAGAAGCATGGAAATTTTTAAGACTTAAAGATAATGTTGTCCAAATGGCTTCCCTCGGCTGCTTGACACTCTTGAAACCGAAGTCGCAAATTTTGGAAAACTTATGGCCCACCCTGTGTAAAAAATGCTTACGTATGAGTTATATTAATTAAATTGGTGTTACTCATTCGCCACGGACAATTCAATTACTATCAGGCGACAAAATTAATCGGTCGCGGTGATCTAGAATTTTCAAAAAAAAAATCGATTTTTTATACTTCGAAAGTATAGGCTTTTAAGAATATACTGTAAATTTTTTTGGAAAGATATTCCCAGTATTTTCGATTCTACAACTGATTTAGCTGGTAGAGTCAGATTCGTCACACGGCGGCATCAATGGTCGCATTGTTGGTCGCGAGGCAGCTTTTCCGGCTCTTCTCAGAAATGTGATTTTTTGTATATACAAAATTATTTCTAGTAAATGTCAATCCTACTTTCAGTTATTGTACCATTAAATTCAGTGCGATATTCTTGACATTGCAACAACCATTGAAGTGCAAAGATTGTGATGGTACAGTGACAGTGAAATATCCACTCTCAAAACTTTAAACTCAATTATCTCAAAACTACTTTTTTCGGCCTGGTGGTCAAAAAAAAAAAATATTCAACCGAATAGTCTGAAATTTTAATGTGTTGTTCACAACATCAATGGCTATCGCACTAGAATCATATTATTTTTTCAATTATTTCGTTTTTTTTTTTTATTGACTAGAAAAACTTGTAGTTGATTCACTAAAGTTCTTTAAACTCACGGTTACCGCTCCGCATTTTCTTACGGTTATCTTTCTTCCCACATCTAAACCTCACAAATCTAGGCACATTTGTTGTGTAATCATCGTTCAAAAATCATACATCTTAACTAACAATATTTGAGTTAGTCTAAAATTTCAATAACTATGTAATTGTACACAAGTAACTCTTGTCTACTGTGCTGGTCTTACAAAATGCCTCTGTCGAAACAGCCACATAACCATCTATCCACATTTATTGTTGCTACTCTTTCTGTTACGGATGTTAAGGCTGACGATAATGGTGGACGGACGTGCGGATAGGACGACAGTCTCACATCCTTTTGACCAAATTAATTTTGTACAATCCTGTCACGTCATACGACGAACACATACACGCATGGTTAAGCAAAGTGCTAAAGTAGTGGTAGGTATTGACCGTAGGGATGGATATTGCATATTGTATGCAGCAGGCATCAAGCGGAAATTGTGGTTAAAATTGTACTGATGATTGGTATAACAACCACTCAGATAACCACCCACTCTGCACTCTGCAATTTGGCAGTTCTCAAATAAAACATCGTCACTATTGGTTACTAATTCAATACATCTATGAACAGATGAACGATCCACCGTCCCATGTTTCCCCTCTCAGAATTCGATATGAACTAGAGTTGCGGTAGTGTGTTGACTAAAACCACAAATTTCATGTAAAGATTTTGAGTTATACTAAGTCTAGGTACCACTATCACTATTATAAATTCTATTTGATGTCCATTTGCGCCTTTGCCACCATTCCACCTCTAACCCAGCAATAGTACCTGCATCATTGCCATTCTCAACCTGATTTCTATTAATTTTTAGTATTCCTTGCACACAATTCTACTGCTGCTGGCAGGAAACTTACTAATATTGTGTCATCATGGAGGAACTTTTACATTCCAAGTTTATTTATAATGCTGTCGAGATGCTCTTGGACGTGAACTCTGGGTCGCTTGTAATAAGGAGGTAATAGTTGTGTATAGTAAATGTTTACAAATGGAGAGAGGTATGAGTACCAAACTCATCACTTAAGGTTTAAATGGATTAACTCAATGTTGAATCTATAAAATGTTATTCAGACAGGTATAAAGTAAGCTCTTAATCCGGAATTTCACCAACTTTTCGTAAAAGACGTAATCTAAAACAAGTTTATTTGTTATTCGGTAATCGTAACAATATTTTTTCTTTGAGAATCCAAGCCCAAAGCGACAAATAAACAAAATCGATAAATCGCGGTTTCTAATTTCACCGCGTTTTAGAATTTAAAATTTGTATCATGTAAGCATAATGTTTAGTTTATTATTAGTTTGCACAGAAAAATTTGGAAGTTTTTTTATAATGTAAATTTGTTTGAGAAATTGTAATGATTCCTAATAAGACTAGTTTCAATGAGAAAAATTTTAAGTTTTTGGTCATTAAATTGATTTATTCTTTGCCACTGAACTCTCTGACTTTGGCTACAGGTGTAAACAGTTTCCTGCGTAATTTTTTCCAATATATGAGATCGATTGAAACGACTTGGAAGACACCAACTTTAATTCAGGATATTCAAGGCGTAGAAATCCAGTATTTTTTCTAATAGATGGCTATAGTAATCTGTCTTTCGGGTTATTTAGGTGCTATCGGGTTATGCTAGATGGCATTAGAAACATAAGATTTCGTGCAAAACTAAAATAAAACTATCTAAAGTTTTGGATTGTTTGGCTCAGTATTGTTTGAGTGCTCGTCACAGATGAACACCAGCAAAGTGAAAATAAACCATATTTTACAGGTTTTATACACTAAAGGCGAAAATGCAAACTAGGTGACAGAAAATTTGAATGGTATTTATAGTCCTAATAATGTAACAACCCATTACGCTCAATTCTGGTTTCGTCGATTCTGTACCGATAATGTAGATACGCCACACTTTGGAAGTCCAACTATTGAAAATGTCGATAGAATATTGGAAATTGTCAAGTCCGACCGTCATGTGGATATTTCTTAGGAGTTAAACATTGCAACAAAACACCGTTTGAAGCCACTCAAATAATTCTGGATAGAAAAACGAGCTCGATGTACTGGCGCCACACGATTTAACGCAAAAAAAAACCTAATGAACAGCATCTCCATATGCGAATCGATGATGAATCGCAACCGAATCGACCCATTTTTGAAGCAAATTGTTACAGTTGATAAAAAGTGAATCATTTACGACAACATCGAGTGAAAAGGAATTTGGTGAGCCGGCGCAAATGGTCGTCAAGCCGGGATAGATGGTCAAAAAGGTTATCCTGTGTGTTTGGTGATATTGCCAGGAAATCATCTACTATTAGTTAATCCTCTGCTGCCAAACTCATCAATAATTAGAACGTAGGAAGGAAGCAATCACGCAAAAGTGAGCAGTATTGGTCAAAACGTAAGGAATAGTGACTAATCAAAAGCTTTTGGAGGTTAGGTGGAGAGCATAATGAAGTTACCTCCAAAATTGCAAGAAGTTACCGAAAGGTGCATATTTGATTTTACTACGATAAAGAAAGGCTTCCAGATGCCATGCAAAAATAATGATTTTTTTTACTACACCTTATACTATGACTGAAACTATCTGAAACGCATTAACAGAAAAGTTGAACCAAAATAGCATGAACATTGTAGGAGCCTTTGCGTAACAGATGGAGACATTAGTTTGAATATATTTATAAAAATTTATATGCAGACCAAATTTAAGATTGTCATTCGTAATCCTGAATCAAATAAAGTCTACCGAAAGCACAAAAAAAGTTTACCGAAATGAAATATTACACTCGGCCAAATGTTGTTTGAATTGGAAATGCTATGATTTTGATGAAATTTTTCATTTTGTAATTTAGCTACCTAAAGGGAAGTGGTAATTTTACAAATTTTCAATACTAAACAATAGCAACATTTGCAAATTTCCTTGGAATCGGTTAAGATATATTCATATTATCATATCCACTAGCTGTGCAGCTAGCCAGACAAAGAGACGAACTTGTCTCAATCACCTTAAAAAGGCTTAAAACAAAATTTAGGCCTGGGATCTAATCCGCCTCCTTCAATGCGCTACATATTCATAAAGTGAAATTATGTTCTTCTATGTGAAAATGCAATAAAAGAGATAAGTAAATACAAAGCTTTAAACATTTTGCAATTATTTTAACATATCCATAATGTTATCTGTGAAATTTCTCACAAAACAAAATTTCTATAAACAAAATAAATATTCGCGGTGTAAAATTTAATTTGACTACTTCAAGTAATTTCTTGCATTTCATTTTATTTATCAAAATTTTATAAACAAAAATTAGTAAAAAAGAAGATTTCTCTTAAAAATTATCTTATGATATATCGTCAGTAATATAGTTAGTTATCTTAAAATTTATATTTGATTGTTTTAATTGTTGTCCTCGTTGATTTCTTTGAAGGCTTAACAAATTATTCTGGCGACGAAATACATGCCAATTTTAATGATTTAACTTAATTTGTAAATTTATTTATTTACAGTTTTAACGTCAGGAATGTTTTTTGAAATGAGTCGAATCGAGTAGTTTTATAATGATTTAATGCGACGGCATTTCTCCAGTGATGTTTACCCATTGCTTTGTCAAGTGCGGTTTGGCAAATATCGTATATCCTTCGAATTGAAAAGTCGCATCGGCTGACTGATTAAGGATTGATTCTCATGTCTTTGCCTTAAAGACCAGTTGTCAAATATTGTATTTCTGCAGCTGAAAGTGCACTGTTATCATAACATCTCATAAACAAAATTCACTGTTTATCTCATAAACAAATTTGCTTCATCCAATTTTTTTTTTTCATCTTTATAACAATTTCAATTGTTTCAACTTCAATGGCTGTCAATTATATCATAAACTGAAAACGATGCAGATGCATGAAACTATGCCAAAAGTTATATACACTTTGGGCAGTAACTCTGAACACTCTAAGCTCGAAATTATGCAAGATGCGGACAGCCCTCATATATCCACAATTATATATTGTTTATGATATAACCTTTGGTGGCGTAACTCAGGCCACAGGCATTAAATTTAATACCCCCCTATAATCTGTAAGTGTTATGAATTGCTTTGAAATACTTCACAATTGCTTGAAACTTCCTTGGCGATTGCACCAACCGCAATCATTTGGAAGTGGTGAACCATAATCATATCAACGCCATTCCGTTGCCATATCATCACCATGATTATGAAAGCCGTCCCATTTTACACTTCAGTTTCGCAAAAAAAAAAATGCCTAAAAATTGCTTATTTCACAAAAATGACCATGTTATAAAACTAAATTAAATAATTATACAAATAAAAATTTTAATAAAATTGTTAAAAATGCAGCAACGCCGAAAAACAACACATAATGCCATAACCCGTGTTTAGTATATTCATGCGGCAATTTCAAGCATAACACATGCATCACTGATGAACAGAATCGTGGTGCGTGATGCATGTTTATAATTCATCAAATTATTTTCATGATAAACTATGAAAGAACTTCCTTTTTTCTTTCCCCTTCGCTGGCGTTTAAACGTGTCCCAACACAATGATGAACTATAAAATTGAAGTGTAAGTTTAAATTGAATTTTTATAACGCTTCAACATAAACATTTAAAAACTTAATATGCTCACTGCATATTCATAAAACACCAGGCGTTTTTTGTTTTTATTCACAATTTGCGTTATCCATCGCAGTCTAATCATGTAAATTTTTGCAATTTATCGTAATTGTTTTGTATTAAAAGTTACACGTTGCATTTTGGCATTTCGTGCCGAACAGACTTCATACGTAAATTAACCACTATTATGAAGTAATTTTAGTTTGTTATGTAGTCGGTTCATATCGTATCCATCATCATCTTTTGATGTAAACTTTAATTTAATATTGTAAGTGCTTTTGCATTTTGTTATAAATTTTAGACACAAATTTTTAGAGAATGAGAAGAATTAGTAAAGTTTTGCATGGCATCGGATAATATACTCAAAGTAAAGTGGAAGCAAAATTTGAATGCCAAAAACTTGAAAGAATTTTCTGTAAAGTAACAAGGATTTAGAGACGATACAAGTATGTAGAAAATCAGTTTTTGTACGTTGTAAAAACTAATACGGTCTGACCCAAATTGTAGAATAGACGAATGAGCGAATGAAATAGATTAAAAAATGGAGGAGTTTGCACCGCTTCGTACCTATATACTGATTGGACAGATATAGAAAAAGTTGCCGAAGATAAATAGAATGTGGTACATAGACTTTTAGGTTCATATTTAACAAAAAATTGAAACATAGATCCACGGGCCAAACCTTTTAGAACATCTTATGCGATTGGATCTATGGGTCTCAAAATACAACCACACTAGAACATCATATTGCATTATAGGATCTTAATCAAACTTTACACCAATTGCGGCAGAATTTGATCAAACCGATTTTTCAATTAAAAAAAAAATATTTTTTCCTGGTTCAAAATCTTGGATCATTTTCACATCTTTTTTATATTTATGTAAAAAAAACGTTATATATAAAGAACATTCAGTTATCTTTATGCATAAAAAAGGTAATAATTTTTTATTTTTTTCACATATCCTTCCAAAAAGTTTCTTCTTCTTAGGTGGCGATTGGAATATACATCCTTATACGCAGCCCGTAGAAAATAATTCCAAGCGCTTCTCCTGCAATTCGTCACACCAAGTTTCGATAATATTTCAAAAGCTAATTAGCTGAATGAAAATTAAGAACACCGCGAACTGTGATCTCAGGAAGAATTGATTCAAACTATAATAAAAAAAAACCGCAAAAAGTCTATAGAGTACAATAACACACAGGCATGGCACTCTTTGCCATATAAAATTATGAAAATATAAAGTAACAAAAAGTTAAAAAACTTTCAAAAATATTGTCATTGTATTGACTACGATAAGAGATTAATACAGGTTTAATCTCTGGCGGTGTTGTTGTGATGCAATTTAGTAGAGAGATATAAGAGAGATATAATAAATTGAGAGCCAATTTTTACGTGCCGGGCAGTAAGTTCTGGGCTACAGGATTGGCGGTTTTAGAATAATTAAATTTAAGATTTAATATATGTCAAATATATAAAAGAGAGAGATGGAAAAAAATTGTAAATGAATTAGAGTTAATTCAATATACGTGTCAGGAAGGTATACTACTTTGTTCTACCGCCATTTTGGTAACCATTAGCCTTGGCAGTTCATATTTGTAAGTCGCGAAGTAGAGACGTGGCAAATTTATTATGGAAAAATATTCGTTAAACCAACTTGGTTTAATCGTTAAAACATATCATCAAAATCAATCATCGATTGCTGTGACGATGGAAAGTTACGTGAAATTTTTAGGAGAAATAACGTGCCAACAAGACGCAATCTTTATCGTGTAGTGAATGATTTCGGAGTAAAAGGATTTGTAGCTGATAGGGCCAAGCATAGACCACAAAGTACTGCAAGATCGGCTGAAAACATTACTGCTGCTCAAGAAAGTGTTCAAAACAATCCATCAACTTCAATTCGACGCCGTGCTCAGGATTTTGGTCTTCAAAGAACAACTTTAGCCACAATTTTGCACAAGGATTTGCATTTGTTGCCATTTAAGATTCAGTTGACACAAGAGCTTCTTCCACAAGACCATTTACGCAGCCGTACATATGCCAATAAGATGTTACAGCTCACCCATGAGAACCCCGATTTTCATGAAAAAATCATAATGAGTGACGAGGCACAGTTTCAATTGGATGGATATGTGAATAAACAGAATAGTCGGTTCTGAGCAATGGAAAACCCTCAAATTATTCATCAGTTACCTTTGTATCCATTAAAAGTGGCAGTCTGGTGTGCAATTTGGTCAGGAGGAATCATTGGACCTTACTTCTTTGAAACTGAAAACGGCGAAACGGTAACTGTCAATGGGGAGCAATATCGTGATATGATTGAAAACTTTCTACGCCACAACTGCATGCTTTGGGCTTGATTGCTTGTGGTATCAACAAGATGGTGCCACATCGCATACAGCCAGAATTACAATGGAATTACTGCAAGACCTCTTCCCACAGCAAGTTATCTAAAAAAGTGGTGATGTTGATTGGTCTCCACGGTCGCCTGATTTTACTGCTTCGGACTTCTTTTTGTGGGGATGTCTGAAAAGCAAGGTTTATGCAAACAGACCAGAAACGCTTGAGCAACTCAAACAAAATATTCGTGATGAAATTAATGAAATACCTCATGAAATGTGTGAGAATGTAATGAAAAAAGTGTTCAAAAGGGTTCACATTTGTGAGGCTAACAGAGGCGGACATTTATCTGATATTGTATTTCATACATAATTGTCGACATTAAATAAAACATTTATCAATAAGATAAGATCCATTCTCTTTCATTTGATCAAAAATTATACACAAACAAAGTAGTATACCTTCCCGATGGACACCCTGTATTTAATTCTATAGATTCAGATGCTCACCGTGCGAATTTTGCTGCAAAAGTGGCTGATTTTGAATCAACAACTTAGCTGGTAACATTAGAGTTTCCATTTTTTTTCATATTTTCTTCAGCTTGCAGTAAATAATTCAGAATAATCATTGGGATATTTATCGATAATTACTTGGATTAATTTTAGATAACTTAAATATGAGCGTTATTTTTTATAATATTTAAATTTCATATTCCTCAGTAATGAATGCATTTACTTTATAAATTCAAAATTAATTGATTAAATTTAAAAGTAAGTATAAGTTTGGAGGTTTATACAGCCATTTATACTTTAGTCAAAAAAAGGTGTGGGAAGAATTAACTTTAATACATGTATATTTTTAAGGGACCTCAATAGTTGTAAGCGTGGTTACTGAATAATACCAACAAAGCAATTTCCCTCCGACAACGTAAGGTAAGTTCATATAAGCACTATGTAAGGTAAGAAGCACTTTTGACATCAATGTTGGCGATGATATTATCTTCGTGTTACTAAAATGTCAGTGCAAAAATTTATTGAAAAAATCAATGGTCTTTATAGAGTTACTAGTTAGCCCTCTCTAACTTACTGCATTCGCTTGGATACCGAAAGTTGTCGACTTTACAAGTAACTCTACTATGTATGTTTCTACTCAGTCTGCAAAGGAATCGGTGAGGATTTTTAGCAGAAAAAAAGTTTTACGAAGTCTAATCTGCCTACATTTCATAGAATTCATTTTGAAAATTAACAATTTCAAAACCGTTGTATTTGCGATTTGCTCTGAATCAGTTCAACGTTTGTCTAGCAAACAGTGAACTGCCCTGTTCTTCGGCTATTATTTAATCAAAACGTCTGCGACACTACGAATACCTCTGAATGCATTAAATTGTTGTCCTTATTAAATTGTCGAATTGAAAATGCCAGCATTTCGCATAATTCTTTTCAGCGATAAATTCTTTATTTGCATAACAAATTGTAGTTTACCATTTTAAAATGTGGCCGCTTGTAAGAGCTGCCATTGCTTTGGCTTTCAATTTGGCCAACGTCGGCACCGTTGCGTTCATGCAACTCATCGTCGTACTTCATATATCAATTGAAAACATCAGAGACCACTCTTGTGGCAATCATTTTGAAAATTTATGACAAAATTTGCAGCTTTAAATTATGCCATTAAACAAGACATGTAACTCATATCGCCGCCAAGCTGGCCGCAAACTTGCAACAATGCCAGCACACCAACAACAGTAACAACAATATAGAAGACG
>JAHXMU010000061.1:846128-883996 GCA_019455685.1 Philornis downsi
GTGGAATATGAGCCGAAATATCGATGGCTATGGAAAATATCGTCATTGTCGAAAAATGAATTTGCTGGTTATTGGCAAGAGAAAAAAAACTGCAAATAAATTGAATATTTCTTTTGGGATTATCTGCCGTAATGCAGCTTAAACGAATTGGCGAAAGTTTATTAATGGGCATTTGGGAGAAAACTACGATGATGTTGTTGAAAATACCCTACAGCATTTGACGTTATTTTATAAAATGCAAGAAAATTAACTCTGTCTCAAATTTAAAGTATTCACATTGATGTCAAATAACATTTCGTGTGTGATCGGAAAACTTTAGAATGGAAATACAGATAACTCAGCCAGTGGTAGTGGTCAGTCTATTTGGCTTTATTATTATTTATTATAATTTATAAAACACTTCTTAAAATTACATGACTAAATCATATTTTATATTCGAACCAAAATTTGCCAAAAAAAAAAGGAAAAATCAACTTAAATCAGGTTATCGTTTACAGTATTTAGGCTAGTCTCGATCTCAAAATATAAAATATATGATACTGTTTGCCAAATTATCGGTTTTTATTTCTCTCAATAGATATTTATGTATTTTCTTCAAATCTGATTCAATGGCTTCAAAGTTTCCCCCCGACACACTTATGCTAATGTCTTTTTCTAGTTCTCCAGCACTCCAAACAGTCGCCTTCCATCTAGACCTCGCTGCAATGCATGTTGAATCTATATAATCGGTATTTCCTGAGCAGTCTTTAGCTTTAAAAAATAGACAAAAGTCAAGGAGTGGTAAATCGTTTAAATTTAGTAGTTGAGGAGCGATATTAGTTGACTTTTTTTAACAAAAAACTGACAGAAATCTATAGAAGTGTAAGATGAGGGGCACGTTATCGTGGTACAACAACCAAGAGTTTTATTGCCCACAAATCTGGCTTCCTTTTGTGAATAGCTTCACACACAGAATACCACAATCATCGAAGAAAACTGCCAGCATATCCTTGTTTTTTAAGCGACTTTAACGTGATCTTTCCATCTTGCTTGGCTGTGGGCTTCATATTCAAACGATTCATTGGTTATTTATTAACCATAGGGATAGGTCTAAATTCCATCTTCCTTACTAATAATTTTATTATATTGCTAATAGCCGGAAATCATCCCTTCACAGATTTTAGAGCGAAAGTTCTTTTTGAAAAAAATTTAGATTTTCGGTACTAATAGAGATCAGACATATCTAAGGTTCTAAATATCTTTTAAATTGAATCTATTTGAAATGCCAACGAAATTATCAACAAGATCCCTATTTGTTGATTGATGTTTTTTGAGCACAAAATTTCTGATTTGTTCAACGCCACTTTTATCTGTTGATGAGTCTATAATCGTTTAGGACGCTCTTCATCTTCAGCACGTTCTCAATCTTCTTTGGACTGTTTATGCCACTTGGAACATTTTTTTCCACAAACTCTTTTCACTCATGGCATTTTGAAACATTGTAAATATTTTTACAGCAGAAATTTCTTTTAGAAATTTCAGAGCAATTTTTTTTCTCACCAAAATCACATGTAAAATACGTTCAAATTCCATTTGTGAGTCGTACAACTCCAAATTCAGCTCAAACACCAATGACATTGATGTAAAATTGGTCATGAATATCTGTAATTTCGCTACCAACTTGGAAAAGAAAATATTTTTGACATTCGATATACCCACAAAATCTAATTTGAAAACTGGTCTTACTATCAAGTAATGTCGTTTTGTGTCATAACTTTCTTACTGACTTATTTAAAGAGTGGTCCAAACTGACGTCTTTGGGATGAAATCAAGTATTATATAATTTTTTACAGTGTCAAATTGGAGGTACAAGAAAGATAATTATTATTGTTAAGATAGTTTATAATATCATTGCCGAAGTTGGTACCCTAAAATCCAATAGTTTGGTAGACTTTGTGATATTCATATCTTCAACTTTAGACACAAAAAGTTAATAATAATGGTTTGGTTTGGTTTCTAGCACGATTTTCGAAAAAGTGTACCACTGATGCCACCACTCCAAAAATTACGCCAAACTCTCACTTCCTACGGGTTTTCCACTGTTACTTCCACGTTTTCCAATTCTTCAGATGCAGAAATTTTGTTTGTTAGCATAGCCATCAAGATAAAAGTGCGCCTAGACAGAAAAGTAATTTTTCATCGAAATTCTACTCCAAATCAAAACTGCTGTGAGTCCTAAGTTAAGAAGCAAGAAGCGAAGTGAATGGTGGTTTGATTTCAATTGATGAGACAATTAGAAATTACAGGCGAATCCGAGATGTTTTTGCAAAATTCTCATCAGGTTGATGAGTTAAATGTTAAATTATGGAAGTCGATATTCCTGTATTGAATGGCGTACTGTTGGACACATTCTCGTCAATACGCCGGCAGGGCGACATAAATCGTGAGTGTTCACTAGCAAGCTGGTGTTACGGACTTTTTGCACAAACTTGCGTAAGGCAGCAGTGATGGGTGGTTTGTTTAGGTCAATATTTCTCTTCAATAAACACAGTTTAGACAACGCACAACTGACTTTTGAAGAGATTATCAATGGTATTTATTGCAGTTTCCTTATTTCCTTATCCTGTTCGGCGAAAAATTCCTTTAAAAAATGCATATCTTTACTGAAGACTTCGTATCGCTTAGTGTTAAAACTTATACATTTGTGCAGAATTTGTCATTGTACGAATATCTGCTCAATTATAGATTTACAAGTTCTGAAGTGATATTTGCAAAATCCAATCGAAACACACATAAAATGGGTTCCCATGAGTTCCACTTCAAAATTCACGGAATAGGACCTTCTCCGTTACTACGATTATTAACATTGGCTTTTACTAGACTGAGTATGCCTTTACTCACACTTCGGGCATTCAGGACCAGATACCCATCGTCTTTTTTACAGATGTAGAAAGCGTTATCGCAACCTTTGTTCTTGATATTTTCCTGTTTCAACTCTATCCTTAACCCTCCAATTTCCTTAATCTTTCGATCTGAAAATACAGGATCTTCTCCCTTTCTACGATTCTGAGCATTGACTTTTAATACACTGAGTATGGCTTCACTCACACTCTGAGCATTCGTAATCAAAGATCCATCGTCTTTCATACAGATGTGGTGAGCCTTATCGCAACCCTTGCTTGATATTTTGTTAATATTTTCGGGTTTCAAATCTATCCTTGCACCCTCAAATTTCCTTAATATTCCGATCTAAAAATGACCGCTTTTCAAAACAGCGATTTATAGGCTGCAGGGTTGTCATATATGCAACACACTTTTTCTTAAATGAAATACAATATTCTCCTTTTTTCCAGTGATTGCCTGAGCGGGTTCTATCACACACAAGTACGGTTTATGAGACAGTTACCATCGAATGTAATCTTCCACTTTTCTTCGTTGAATATGAATATTTTTTAGACATTTCCTAAACAAGTTAATGCAGGTTCTCATAAAATACGTAAATGCGACGAGGGAAACCACAGCCATGACTGCCTGTTATCGTAATGCAATTACAGTTCTTAATTAATTTATATTATATTACACATAACATTTAAAATACATTATGTATGTATGGTCTGTCTGTATTTAGCTAGCGTAGCATAGCCCCCCTTTTTGTCCCTCGTCCATGGTTATGTGTCTCCACATTTCAAAGATAATATTTCATTCAGGCGGCTGTTTTATCTACGAAGTGCATCACCCATTCATTTTGCTGTCTGCCACATTGCCACTTTGCGAGTTGTTGACATGTTGTGTGTTGTTCGCAGCACCAGCATAACTTGGGCACTTAACAAATTCATGGTATAATTTTCGTAAATTAAAATATGCCCCATGACTAATTTATGACACGTAATAGCAGTAGCGGTGCTGCGTAAAGACTCGTAAACGAGTTAGATGGGCAATGAATGATTTGCTGTAATCTGAAATGGTTGGAAATAATATGTTGAATTCATGACTTAAGCTGTAGTAGTTTGTGTAGTTTGTTTTAGTAGTTATCTCAACTTTTGAACTACTAATTTTTTATCACCCTGTCTCGAAAAAGACTTTAAAAACGCTGCATTTGCAGATACTTGTGCAAAAGAAACAAATTAATTCAACCATTTACCTGTCAAACACATCCAATGGGTGTCCCAACAAGAACGCCAGATTTAAATGACTGATACAGCAATTGAATTGTTTCTCTAGCTGTATGACATGTGGCACCGTCTTGTTGAAACCACATGCCCTCCACATCCATTTATTCAATTCTAGGCACGAAAAAACTGGTTATCATTTCACGATACCGAACACCATTGACTGTTTGCGCTTGACATGCCTCATTTTCATAAAAAAAAGGTCCGATGATTCCTCCAGACCAAAATCCACACCACACAGTGACACGTTGAGGATGCATTTGCTTCTCGTGAATCACTCGAGAATTTTCCTCACCCCAAATGCGATAACTCTGCCTATTGACGAAGCCATCAAGATGGAAATGGGCCTCGTCACTGAAGATGATTTTATCGGCAAAATCAGCATTTTCATGTTGTCTCTCCACTAAATTTTACACATAGTATAGGTAGATTATGTTTAAGCTTTAGAATCTCGCGATCTTAATAATTCAATCTACTATCAACCGAAGGATCAACATTAGTTAATAGAAGGATATTATTTCCAAATGCAGGTACAACCAACAAGTGATTCCAATATAACAAGATAGGTAGTTACTTTTTTAGCTAATTGTTCATCAATTCATGCATGAATTTTTCCTTTCGAATAATTACTTCCAGACTCTTAGAGTAACTTAAGTCATCCGTTTCCCCGTTTTTATCGTATAAAAAAATATTCCAAACTTAAATACTTTTCCATATTTTCCCCATCGTCATATTTTGCCATTAATAAAATAAAACAACAACATTTTAATTCAAAAAATATTATCCAAATAGTTCTTCGTCAAGTTTTGGCTTATGAAAAACAAAAATTACTATCCCAAATAGCATCTATTTCAACTTATTTGTGCAAACTTGAGTCCCTACATGTATGCTAAGCTTTTGAACATCATTCCATTATTCCACATTTTCGCGTTAATAATAATAACTTCATAAATATTTAATTTAACATATTTTCTTATACAAAATACATTGTTATCAACATGGTTGTTGGTGAGTGAAACTTCCCTTCCCTTCCCCTTCCAGTGGTTGAGGGGCTGACGAAAGGCTGCGACTGGCCCCCAGACGATAGCAAGAGTAGGAAAACGTTCATCGTGATATAATGAAGGCTTTCGTGAAACCCATAATGATGATAATCACACGGTAGACATATAAACTCACTCCCTGTGGACCAGCGGTATCACATATTAGCGTTGCAGAAATCATTAACGTGATCACATCAATATGTATTTATGTTTATAACTGATAATATGGCCTAAAGACATGTGGACCCCTTTGTAAGCCTGAATTAATGCATGGAATAAATGATTGTCCGGCATTACCATATGTAATCATAATGTCTGATCAACATTGTTGCAAAAACAAAAAAAAAGACAAACATGCCACAATGCAGCAAGTTGAGTTGTAAGAGCCCATGAAAGAAAGTGTCTTAAACAAAGTGTGGCCATTAAGAAAAACAACCTGGCTTCCTCGAATGAAAACAAAAATGAAGAAGAGCCAACATAACAATTAAGCCGAACATAACCATTCATATGGTAAGAGAGCAGCTTTTGCAAGACCACGGCGAAGCGCTGCTTATAATTTACACAAAATGAACTGGGTTTATTGTTAAATAATAGTAGTGGTGCTAAATACAGGTATAAATGAACTCCCCGCTATTTCTCCATCCAGGAGGACAGGTGAAATTACAAGACCTTCTATATCTCTCGCACCCCTCCTCATATGATACCATATGCCAGATATTCAAATGCATTCCCTGCCAAAGATGTAATGAACATTCAAGCAGGTCGTGTGTGCTGATGTTTCTCACTCCCCTTCTTCTGCAATAATTTCCGCTATTTAAGTCATGTTACGGAAACGGATATTACCAGTACTGTGCTAGTATCTTTATCTAATGCCGGGTATACTCATTCGTGTGTTATTATAATATGGCATTATCTGTTTGCCATTAGAGAGTAATTATGTACGAGTAAATGTTATGAAAATTATTAGTTGAGAACGTAATTATGCTGGTTAAAATGCAACGTTTTTGCGATAGCATCTGCGTACATTAGTTACATTCTTCATAGCGAACGTTAAAGGCAGTTGATTATAAACTCATATAAGGTGCTTTTAGTATACACTGCGAAGGTCGTATAATAACTGCACCATTGAGACAGATTATATTATTGACTTGCAATATTGAATTTATATTTCAAAATCTGTTTTTGGGATACCAAATTAATTTTTTCACGTTTTTCCTAATTCATTTTCACTCTCACTTTTTGCATTACTTTAAAAAACGACTTCAAATACGTCTAATTTACTCAAATGTTTTTAGGCCAGGGCATTTCTCCAAATTAGAAACCTGAACACAATTAGGAAGACGCAGTAAGACAATATTGCAGATCAGAGTGCAATTAATATCGCAACTAATACAGTTTTAGCCTTAACAATAATACACAAAAATAAAATTTATAATTCCCTCTCGGTATTAACTGGATGGAAGAAAATTTTCTTTTACACACGTTAGATCTTTTCTAAGATTATTATTTTCTTTTTGCAAATTACATAAAATTTAAATTACAGATACAATTAATTTGTAGTGCCAGGTTAATGGTTGCCGCTTTTTAATTTTTGAATATGGACCGAAAATCCAAAATGTGTAGGTCAGGCAGACTCTATAAATAAGGAAACCTCAATACTACTGTTGAATCTCTACTTTTTATGTTCATTTATGGCTACAACTCAAACAACTAATGTTGAAATTCATTATTTTGTGAAATTAAGATGTTTATCGCACATCCTATTTTTATCGCTTTGAAACTATTTTTTAATGTTTTCCCCAGAAAAAATCATTTTTCTATGATCGAAATTCATGAAAATATCATTTTTTTTTTTTTTGTTTTTTGAGAGTATGATTTAGCCGTTTTATAAATAAGCAAATCTTGTATGTTGGCCCCATTTTCCCTATTTTGAACTTAACTTGAATATGACTACAACATTTTACAGTCTCCTAGCTAAACCATTGTTTTCAACATACGCTTGGATGGAAGAGCACGTTTATTGTAAACCAAAATAAATTTTTATTGCCTTGTATTTGGCTTTAAAATCGCGACTAGTATTTATGTTTGAATAAAATGCTTGTGAAACAATTTTTCAATATTTTTCTAAACAAAAATCATTTATTTCTGATCGAAATCCATGAAAATATCAATTTTTTTTTTAGAGAGGATGGTTTAGCCATTTTATGAGCAAATTTTTTATGATGGCCCCATTTTATCCAATTTTGAACTCAACTTGAATATGACTACAATATACTTTTCTACAGCCTCCTACCTAAAGCATCCTTTTCGACATATGGATGAACATGTTTGTTATAAATCAAAATGGATTCTTATTGCCTTGCATGTGGCTTTAAAATCGCAACCAAAATGTTTATGTATCAGTCAATTACAATGATACTGGTAGGATCAAAAAACGTCATAGAGGTGGATATCCAAACGAAGGTGGATAGCCAAAAACAGCAACATCGCCAGAAATTGTTCGAAAGGCGAAGTCTTGAATTCAATGTTCAATACATGACATCCGCCTTTAAATTGGTGACACATTTGAATGTGTCTGCTCATAACATTGGGCGCATATTAAAAAATTAGCTACGACTGAAGCTCTACAAAATATAAAAAGTGTAAGATTTAAAAATTGCATAAAATCCAAGAAAAGGTTTCGAACTATACTTTGTTATTTTGGGCACGTAAATAAACCACCATAAACCCCGTGAATCCCAACGTTTTGTATAATACATAAAAGATTCCTTTTTCAGATTCCTTTCTTCATAACAATAGACATCATATTACCCACGCTTCTCAATTCCAATGGATTTTTTATCATGATCCATTCTAATGACCAGTATAAGCTAAAAAATATGAGGCAGTCAATATACTTCCCCGAGAATAGGATAAAATGTCTTAGACCACATTTACGAAGTGAGTGGAGCCTCGATGCTATTATTTGCTCTAAAGATGGCTATATTGAACTATATTTTTCTCAAAATTTTGCCATATACTAAAGTTTTTGCATTAAAAAAGTAGAATTCGATAAAATTACAACATTTTTAATTAATAGCACTTCGAGCGCCGACCTTTATCTACATCCTTTCTGGGGTCTCACTTGAAAATTTCCATTTACTACGACCATGAAAATGTCCTCGCCTATGATGATAGGTTGAAAAATAATTTAGCAAAAATGTATGGGAATTCGATCAGTGTTAACTCAAAATGTAGTGAAATTTCACAACTTGCACCTGAATTGTAACAAGTTTTTTATATTTGGCTGCGGGCGCCAAAAGATATAAGGGAAAAACGGTGCAGCATATTCAAAAATTTGCGGTATACTCAGATCAAAAATGAAATTACTAAATTTGCGGCATACTTAGACCAAAAATGGAAACTATTGAAAGAACATAAAAATGTGTTAGCAGGTGGCTACATCGATCAGTAATCAGTGGAACACTACTCATGATGTTGCCATTTCAAACTCAAAAATAAAAAATATTGAAAAAATATTAATAGTTATTGCGTGAATGTTTTAAATTGTTTCAAAACAAAACTCTGGCGCTAAAGAGGCGATCAAACTGAAAATTCAACCACATATATAGAGCCTTATGGTAAATTTTGTACACCAAATTTGAAACAGGATTTCAGCACGTTTCGATGACAATTTTCTTCTATATGAAAATTCTTTCTTGAGAAACGTATCTACTGTAAGTTAGGTGGATTTTTCTCCATTGGAATAATTTTAGTTTTCAAATACATGATTTTTGTGTTTTTTATTCCATGGCTTTCGTTTATCCTTTTGTCATAATATTTGCCTTCAAAGACAATATTTCAAAGTGTTCACAAGAAAAGTTTATGTTACGCTTTGTTTATTATTAGTGATATTTTTTTTTTATTTTTTTTTTGATCAAGGAAATATTTACTGGGACTGAATAATTTATAAGTGTTGCAAGTGGACCTTGAAATATGATCTTTATTTACTACAATAAGATTTATAACACCTGTGTTAAACTTAATGTTATCTTTTTTTTTTAATTTATGCTATCGATCTTTTAATATCCATCTTCATCTTAGCTTTGAAGACTACATAAATCTACGCCGGATCTTAAATTATTCTCAAAAAATAATCTTATCTTCAACTCATCTAAATGACAAACATCGCCGTGATGGGATTCTCTGCAGTTTTTGTGCTTAATTATGGTCTCTTCACTTCACTTTGGTTGCTCGTGTTAAAAGTGTATTAATATTAATTTGTTATTGTTTGTTCTCGTTCGTCTTGTTTTTATTTTTCTGTCATACAGAGCTATTTTTGTAAGCGTTTTTCTTCGTTTCTTTCAAAGTTGTTCTGCCTATCATAACACAAACTCATATTTTATTTATACAACAACATTAATTATCTTACAAGCTGCATTTTGCAGAGAAACAAGCATGAAGCAGGTAGACAGAGGAACATTTCAAGTTATTGGTGGTGATGGAATGGATAAAAGTCAACCCAGTGAAAAAATTGTGACGAAAGTCGCTGTATTTTAGAAATTGAAAAAATTATATAAGCAAAGGTAAAAATTCTTGTGCAGAGGGCGGAATACAGTGTATTGAGGTCGAAAATGGGACGGAATAAAATGTATATAGGTCGAAAATGGGGCAGATCTTTCAATATACCATATACCTACATTACCAAAAATATCATATACTGAGGCGCCTACATTTGCTTCATTTTTAAAAAAAGAAGAAAGTTCGGTCGCATTAAAGATTTTACGTCTCCCATCATAGGCTTCAATTCCGAAAATTTTATGTTCGAATATTTTTCAATAACCCCACAATCTATAAGGCTTTCCCCTACAAATATATATCAACTGCAATATCTATCAAGTGACAGAGCATATTTAAATATCGAATAACTAGTAAAAATGCTAGAATATTTGTGATAATATTCATTTTACAAAAAATGGATTTACTTTTTGTATGACCAAATTTTGTCCTGAACCATGCAAATTGTGCCGAAACGTCATCTGATAAGTGCGTGTATCAAAAATTCATTATTTTCATACGTAGTACATCGACCATATACTATCAATACCATAACTATCAATTAACATTATACAGGGTGGCGCAATAGAACGTGCATATTGCATCATCTTTTTTTGCGGGGTAGAAAAGGCGCGGGCGGGGGGGCGCCTACATCATTGGGTTGGCGGGCTCATGGAGTTTTAGTCGCTATGAATGACTTCGATGGGAAGCGTCGCGCATTTTGTGTGCGCGCATTTTACGAGAACTCTCGTTCATATATTGCTACTAGGCGACTATATTGTGCTGAATATGGACTACAGCGAATTAGTGAAGCTCCGAGTGCTAATTTAATTAAAATATGGGTAAAGCGTTTTGAAGAGATCGGCTCAACATTTAAACCACACGCAAATGGTCGCCCAAGAACATCTAGGATCGAAGAAAATGTTGAGAGAGTTATGGAGTCAGTACGAGGAAATCCACAAATGTCGACTCGCAAGAGATCGTCTGTCTTACAATTATCGCGACGAAGTTTGCAACGAATTTTAACATTGGATCTTAAACTGCATCCATATAAGCTGCAATTAACACAAGAATTGAAAGAGTCTGACTTCATAGCAAGACTCGCATTTGCTAATGAAATGTTTAATCGATTTTCCAATTTTGACAATATCCTTTTCCCTGACGAGGCTCATTTCCTTATGAATGGGTTCGTAAATCGTCAAAATTGTCGTTACTGGAACAGTAAAAATCCCAAAATCAAACACCAGAAACCATTGCATAATCCTAAAGTGACAGTATGGGCAGCAATCTCTGGCAGAGGAATAATTGGTCCTTTTTTCTTCGAAAATGCGAGGGGCCAAAACGTCACGTTTAATACGGAGCGCTATGTTGAAATGTTGGACGGATTTTTGGCTCCAGAAATTAAAAGTTCAAGAATAGTGAATTCCAGAACTTGGTTCCAACACGATGGAGCTACCTGTCGCACATCAAATGACTCAATGGCGGTGGTGAAGTCTACAGTAATAATCCAAGAAACATCGTTCAGCTCAAGGAGAAAATCCGTGGTGAAATGGCAGCCATTACACCAGTATTACTGAAGAAAGTTTTCAATAATTTTCGTTTTAGGATAATAATCTATTGGATAGAATAAATATCTATTATGTCTTTAACTGTGCCTTAAAATCGAACAGAATCGAAAATGATGCTTTTGCCAAATGTTTAAAAAGCATTCCATCATAGTCTAAGGTCCCTAACTTTGTTTCTTATTTGCATTGAGTTGGAATCAAATTTCGAGTATTTTCCTGAATTTTGAACTTTAATTTCTTTAACACAAGGTTATTCTTTACTCATTCCTGTAATTTGTTAAAATTGGGTTTAACAGAAATGAAAAAAACAGTTTAAATCATTTATTTGGAAATGATATTTGTGTGAAAACCCTCATTTGTTTACGTTCAAAAAACCCGCATTTGCGATCAACTGTTAATTAAGGATTCTTAATTATACATTTAATTTAAAACTTTACGTAAAGACGAGTGAACAATCCCAGTATACATGTACGGCCGCTTAACATTCTTTGGAATTAAAGTTCGCATATAAAATAGAAGTGTTAACTTAGTATCAAGAGTTTTCGCTACAATAAAATTTGCAATCGCTGTGAAAAAGCTTCCATTTAGAGATTAGCAAAATTGAAATCGAAAAATTGAAATGTACCTTAAGTACTCTATATATAAAGTTTTGCTGGCTTATCCTGTGTAGCTTCCACTCTACCACCTTTGTTTTCACGTCACTATCGACGTGAGCGTATACCATACGTATGCAATTAGTGGGAAGTGTTGTTTCCCTCATGACTGTCGATATTACCACCTATGTTGATGGCTTATAATTAAGTTTATTCCCCTCTTTTATTAGACTTTCCAGAGCAAAATGATTATAGAGTTTAAACACTCTTTTGACTGCCAGATGATTTCTATAGATTTAACATGAAAATTTTGTATTCTTAAAAGGCATATGAAATAAAATGTGGAGAGGAACGGAGTAGAAAGATGAAAACAAGATTAAGTGGTTGATGTAAATCCAGTAATAGAGCTGTTTTATTTTATGACCGTCAGTTCAAATTTTGTGTAGGTATTTATGGAACTTATGGAATTTATGTCACCTGCTCAGTAAGCCTCCTTAACTCTCTTATCTTCTATTTTAGTTGATAGAGGAGTAGCGATATCCAATATCAGGAATCGTAAAGCTAATCTTGGTGCATTCAAAATCATGTTGGCATCTCAAATTCGTTGATAACGCTTCATCGTATCATCAGCAACAAGGAATTTCGTCTGCATTCACAGAGGAATCGGAAATTTTGTCGGAAATTTTGATTTTATTTGCATTTCTGGGTTGCCACTACCTTGCAATAGTTTCTCCAAAACAAATTTAGTCACAACACAGATTCGCGATTCGTCAATATTTCGAGATGTAACGTGATGTTCAGTTCCATTTCGGGGTATCAAAACGAAACTTAAAAAGATGATCCATGTCAAACTTGTAACGCTATTTGAGATCTTAAGTGGTAGTGGATTCGCGGCAATCAATCAATAATTTATTAAACATAATTAAACTTGAAGTTATCAGGCCAAAACAAGTTTTTTAAATATCTTCTACAGTAGCATTCCCAAGGAGAAAACGGTATTCCATCTTAAGCAATCTACTAGGTAATGTTCACAAGACTTTAACGTTTTCTTTTTCTCTTTTTTTTTTGTAGTCGATGACAAAAAACATTGTGTAACACGATTATCACATTGGATAATGAGTTATGCAATTAATGTTTTTCACTTGAGCTTAATTAAACCTTATTAAAATCAATTTCCAATAAACACAATCACGCTTCTGACACTCCCATTATATGCACATAATATATGACTTAATTTTCCAAGTCGAGGTGATCCTGTGAAAAAAAAAACAGCTACAACAAATCGTTCTCTACACAAATTAAATGCCAATAATTGTCATATCTATTTTATGGGATTAGATTAGACTAATTTAATCAATAACATACTCGTTTCTCTGTTTTCACGCTCGCAATCTCGTTATGATATTAAGTGACATACAAATGCACGTTTTGCTCGTAACTTGGCTTAATTGAAATCGAATCAAGTGCAAAGTCAGCTAAATTTTATTGTTCTCTAACAAGAATTTAATTGCAAATCTCACGAATATCATGTTATGTTGCTGAAACTGCGAGACATGGAGCGTGAGGTTTTGATACAACATCAGGGGCACGTTGATAACCGTAATCAGGTAGATGGTATACACTGGAACAGAGATACTCTATTCAACTTTGAATTTACAACATTAGTCCTCTAGCAGTAACTGTTTTCTACATATTCTGAAAAAGATATTTTCGAAATTAATAAAAAGCATTGTGTTAAAACTCGTTAAGGGGATTCCTAAAATATTCCTTAAATTTTAATGAAAAAATTGATATAAATTTCGATTCCAAGTCCCTAAGCGCATTTTCAGTTTTTAGTTTTGAAGACATCTCAAACAAAAACTTTACAGAGATTGAACTTATTTGAAATTTTTAAGACTCTTGCAAATGTAAATCTGTTGTAAATCTTTTACAAAAATCGTATGAAATGTATTTATAACTAACACAGAAAAACAAGACATTTTTAAAATATGTGTTAAAAGATAGATTATTTCAAATATCTAAATACATTTAGAATATATATTCAAAAACAAGATGGATTGTAATAAATCGCAAATATAACCCAACATTGCAAATTCCCAATTTTCCTCACTTTATACCTCGAAAACTAAATTATTGTTACATCAAACCTAAGTCTTTTTTTTTTTTTCTTTGCTTACTGAGATGGCTACTAAATATAAATTGTTGTCTATAAGGCATCATACGTATACAAGAATTTCTAGCATTTAGATCGTCCTCGCATTTTTCTACAATTTTGACGGCATTTTAAAAGCCTAATCGTTGCAATCTACTTTTGTCCTCCCTTTTATACGTCGCTCAACAAATTCACTGTCGAACATTTTTCATGCTAAAGATTTTTGGTCCATTTAGATAACATTACAGGACAACATAAGCGCCACATTTTGTGTCACGTCGATGTCGGTATACAGCCCATGATTGACACTATGTATTATATAAAGGGTGTCCCAATAAGAATGCAAGATTTAAATTTGGCGCCGGTATCGTGAAATGATATCCAGTTTTTTCGTGCCTGGAATTAAATAAATGAATGTGGAGGGCATATGATTTCAACAAGACGGCGCCACATGTCATACAACCAGAGAAACAATTCAATTGCTGCATCAGTCATTTCCCGGTCGTGTTATTTCGCGTTTTGTAGGCCAGAATTGACCGCCTAGATTGTGCGATTTAACACCATTAGACTTTTTTCTTTGGGGTTTTTTGAAGTCGAATAAGTCGGCGACGAATCAGGTCTTAAAGGAGGAAATTGAACGCTGCATTAATGAAAAACCGCAGCATTTATGCAAAACGGTCATTGAAAATTTCATTGAAAGTTCGCGTGTGTGCCAACAAAGCCTCGGCAGCCATCTGCCCGATGTGTTGTTTCATACATAACCTTATTCTGTGTACTTTACGATATAATAAAGTTTCACGAATTTTTTTTTTAATTTCTGTGTTTTATTTAAAATTTAAATCTTGCTCTCTTGTTAGGACACCCTTTATATGGATGAAGATGAATTCTCCGAAGCCCGTAAAGATTTTGCCCCTCTCGAGGGAGATTACGAGGTCTGGTGGCAGCAAAGATGAAAATGCCGAAGAATACAAATTGAAGATTTAAACCCCCATAAGCCGAAACTGAAATATGAAAGCACTCCAGATTCATTTGTATGAATTTGTATGAGTTTTGTTTTGCCAGACAGTAACAATGCAACTGATACGTAGAATCCCCTCTTTTCTAATTCGAATATTTGACATAGAATAGAACTCTTCCCAACGTCAACAACTGATTCATCTACTTAAGTTGTAATTCAGAATTCTACGCCATAGAGCAAGGCAATAAAACCAATGATTGATACAGTTGGGTTTTTATTTGTTGAGGAAGCTGTTTTTTACATTGCTTGTTTACTCCTTGTTGCTCTATTCATTAGCTTTAGTCACAGCGAAACCAAAGTAGATAACTTCATCCTTCACCTTAAGGTTATAAATGTCAATGTTCAAACAACTTCTCAAACAAGAAGACTCTTTGTTCGTCGAAGCTAACAACTTACTGTCAAACTCATTTTTGCTCATCCTTTAACAATGCATGAAAAGACTGTATTAATAATTCAGCAAAATTGCTCTTCTGCAGAATGGTTGTTCTATTTGATCCAGACGGGAATTAACCACTTTTTCTACCAATTTGTATTAGTTTTTTAGGAGCTGACGCTCGTCTATAAATGTTTTCTAAACTGGTCCACAACCAATTTCACATTGGTGGAAATACAACAATGTTATCTTTCTGTGCATAGATTAGTTTGTGGTCCTGGAAATCTACTTGCAAGTAGTTCTCTATCCATCTAAGTGTATTTTCTCTGCCTCATTATTGTAAAATTTGCACTTATTCATACTATTTTAGGTAGGTGATTGAGTTTCCATTAACCTCATGTACCGCAAAATAAATTGCTTTTTAATACCTCACATCATCTTGAGCATTGAATTTCCCATCTTTGAACATTTTTAGGTGAGTAGGGTGCTCAAGAAAACACAACAATATTTTCAGCGTCATTCATTCAAATCAATTTGAATTTAGTTAATATATTTTGCCAACAATATCGTTACTTTAGGCATACAAACACAATTTTCACATTACTCCAGCATTCATGTCGTATTAACTTATTTCATCTTGTTGCCGTTGAAACGGTTCAGTTTTGTTTCAAATATTTACCATTATCTTTAGGCTGCTGTTAGTTTTGGCTGACTGTCAGGCGCTGCCATTAAACTCTCTATCTGCCTTTCGAAATGTCTGTTAAATGTCGTTACTTCTTAGTTGTCTCAATGTCTGTCAGTCTCTCTATGTATTCATTTATTTATTTTGAAAAACATTTAAAATTTTGTTAAGTTCTACTTAAATAGCACATTATGATATAAACTGACAGTTTTCAGTTAAGTTATTAAGAGTTTTAACATTTGAAAAAGCGCACCAACAAAATACTTGGAAAACTCTTTGTTGGCAGTTCATTTTAGGGAAGGGAACGCCTGACTATTACAATTTTTTGTAGTTTTGTTGTTCTCTCTATGGGGAAATGGAGTCTTATTAAGAGCAACATTAATTAATTGAATTTTTTGATTCTTTTAAGGGAATTTGAATATATGTGGAAATATTGCTATTATTAAATGGAGCAAAGATATGCAGATGTAGATGAGGAGACAAATAAAGTTAAAAATTCATCTTTGAGTAAGTATGTGGTAGACTTTCAACTGTTTATTAATATTAATATGTAAACTTCTATAATCCTGATATAGAATTATAATTTTTACATGGAAACTCACCTCTAGAATTTCAACTGTTTATTAATATTAATATGTAAACTTCTATGATCCTAATATAGAATTACAATTTTTACATGGAAACTCACCTCTAAAAAAACAGACATTTTCAAAAATTTTTATTTTAAATATACCAATGAAAGCGGTCTATTAGAGAAATACTTGCCCATACATAGATTACACAACTTATTTATAATTTAATTTATTAAAAACTATAAGACAGGCTAATAGATTGTTGAAATGACCATAATAGCAAACAGGCTTTCAAAGATGCCTTCCTAACAGTTGGTGAGTTATTGAAAAAATACTATAAATTTACGAATTTTCACCAGATAAGCGGCTCAAGCTGACAAATTTATTATGTATGAAATGAGGACGATTTTGATGTTTTCCATGTGTCTGACGATGTATACGTACGTAATTGGTGCAACAGGAAAGAACTTAATTGTATAGGATGGCGCATAAGTAATGCTAAGATTTGAACAGTGAATACATTTTTTGTTTAAGTCCTTTTTTTCTTCCCTTTACAGAGTTAACTAAATAATACTTGGAAAATTTATGATGGAAAGGCTCAGCACAGAACAAAGAACCAAAGTTGTTCAATTTTACTTTGAAAGTCAGCATTCGATTATTCAGATCATATCAAAATTTTTTTCATTTTCGAAATGCTCCTAGCACTCCAACAATTTACCGATTGGTTCAGCGTTTTGGACAACAAGGGGCTGTCTGTGATCTCCCGCGTGCTGGAAGACCTCGTACAGTTCGAAATTAAGTGACCATTGCTCGAGTGCAAGCAAGTATTGAGGAAATCCGCGAAACTTCCAAAAGGCGACGTTCTCAGCAGTTAGAGATGTATAGACGGTCTTTACAAAGAATTTTACATATGTTACATCTTTTCCCATATAAGATGCAACTGGTTCACGAGTTAAAACCAAATGATGGACAAGAACGCATTCAATATAGTCGCCGTTAACGTTACTTTTGCGCCACCCTTTACAAGAACTACGCTCTACTTTTAAATAGTTATCTTTTTCAGAATTTTTCTAATATTGTAGACGTGTAACAATTAATTAAAAGCTATGATTGCAATTAATAGCCGCCTGAAAGGATAAGAAGCTTTTGACGGACCGGCCTAAATGTGGATGTGATTATTTAAAAATACAAAAAATTTGAATTGTCACTGGGAAATTAAGCAAGTGTGATGGAAAAATCTGCTTTCGGCAGACCCTAACGATTAGCCAATACATCGCGCATCTCCCTATGGAAAGCAATTTATGAACGTGGATATATAAGCTTGAGTCCGAACGAATTTATGACGCCTGTCCATTCAAAATATTGGTGGGGTATGAAATGCGGACGTCAAGTGGAGTGCAGACATCATTTCCATTAGTTATTGATTTTCTTCATTTTGTTGTGAAATTATTCTATTAATGCTCTTGATAAATAACCGATGAAAATTAACAAAAAATTGCAATATAAATTTGGCTGAATAAAAGCAGAAGAGGAAATAGAGGATGATTGAATGGAGCTTGAGCAAATGGAATGTTGTTGATATTACTGTAATCAATTTGCAGTAATGATCGACGGTGGACCCTGTTGGAAATTTATAGAGTAGGTTATGGACTGTATTTTGGGATTAAGGTAATCCTTCTGTACTGCTGTAAATGCAAGTCGACCTACTGATGAATGTTATGGTGCCTTTAATCAGATAATTCCTCAAGAGATCTGAGAAATTATGTGTTTGTAGTGTTAGAAATAAAAGAAATTAAATTCAATTCAAGGTAAGGTAAGGTTTGTAGTCTTAGGAATAAAAGAAATTAAGAAATTAATTTCAATTTAAGATAAGGCAAGGTTTGTAGTCTTAGAAATAAGAGAAATTAAGAAATTAACTTCAATTCAAGGTAAGTATATTTTGGAGACCTGTAATGCTTACCGCTTGAGCTGTGCAGAATAACAATTTTTTGTTTTCATTTTTATGGGAGTTACACGTGTAATTTCTGGCTTTTCGTTAAACATTATCTGACATTTTTCTTATTAACAATTCGCAATTTGTTTAGCCCAAATGAGGGCAAAAAGGGTAACATAAATTACAGTTTGATTCAATGGTACATTAGGTACGTTCATGAAACGTTTGGAAATTCATTTTAAATTGATTTTTAACAAGTTTTGTTGAAAAAAAAATATAATTATAAACATCATGTTTATACTCGTACGTCAGTTGTCTTAGAGAAAATTCGTATAGTTCGTCGAAGAATTTTATTGACACTCTTAGAACTCCATGTCACATGGATTTATATTACCATGTTGCTTGCCATGCAAGGAGAGAAGCGGATCACATTATAATTAATCCTTATGGATATGACGTACTATATATGTATGTGATATAGCTGTTCGACTTTCTTATCACACTAATATTTCTGATGGCATAGGCTTTTATGTTATCAGGTTTTATCGACTATAATATAATCGCTATCAAACTCTTCATCAAATCAATTTTTACTTGTTTATTTTGGTGAAAATTGCATTAATGCTCTAACTAAATCACCTGTTATAAGCCTTCTATGGAGGTCAAATGTAGTGTACCTGAGTCTGAGTGTGATCGTCAAATTAAAGGGAAGATAAACAAGCAAACAGGCAAAGTTCCTAATGGCACAGACTTCACATTATAGGCGGCCAGCTCTAATCACAAAGTTCTTCGCATCATCTGATTTCTAATAGAATTCCTAAAAAGTTTTTGAAATTTACATTTTCTGATTATTAGTTTGAATGTTGGAAACCCATTTTTTTGAACACATGTGTGGCTATACACATATCTATGTATATTTATCTTCCTGAATGCATCTGAGGATTACCTTTAAAATATTTAAAACATCTTTACACGAATAGGAAATGTAAAATTCTTGTAAAACCCATAAATAACAAAACACCAAAATATTTCTACAAAACAGTTTTCGCAAATAATTCATAACAAAAGACAGGCTATGCTAAGAAAACACCAGCTTATATTCATACTTACATTTTTTCTAACATTCAGTTATGTGCACATATAGATATCATTCTATGTGCTGCCATGCGTTGAGTGTATTTGTATTGAAAGCAACAACACACAGAAAGAAAAATGACAATATGGCAGCAAAATGTGTAAGACAAAATGACAACTTAACAATGATGTATAATAATAGTTTTCAAAAGATATCACACACACACACACACACACACACACACATACACCGAAAAAAGGTGTACCCGCATCTTGTCCACAGACACTTGCACAATGCGACAAGAAGGATATTCAAGTGACACACAGGAGAGTGGGTGTCATGTGTTAGTGTAAGTGCTGTAAAACATTTTAACTTTCCTTGTTGTTTTTCCATTTGAGGTTCTTTCTGTTTTGGAATCCATTTATGGAAAACACAACAACAATACGTCTCTTGATATACAATATGTATACAATGAACGATGACAACAACAAAACAACAACAAATATAACGCAAACAGACCTCCTGTTGTACGAATAGGAAAAAAAATCAGACTTCAATTTCCCCATAGCAGAGAAAAAAATGTATCACAACAATGAATATTGAAAGTGATGATGTATTAGTATTGTAACGTGTATACAGTGAAAATGTAATATGGCTCTATGCATCAGCTTATGTATGTATGTACACATGTGTTTTGTCGATGTGTGTGTGTGTGTGTGTGTGTCCTTTGATATCATAAATAAAATATTGACAGCTTATGTCACTCAAAACTACATAATAAGGCAACATTGTTTAAGTCTTGTCACAACATAACAATGTTATATCCATTGTCATTCGTTGTTGTTAACTTTCTGTTATATTCATGTCAGTGGCATCGATCGGGGAGTGGAAATGTTACATATGAAAAGTGATAGCTGACCGAGGTTGGTATGAATAGTACGCCGAAAAAAAAGTAGCAAATATTTATGTAGAGATAAAGTAGATGATAGAAAGAGTTTTAGACATTTAAGAAACTTATGAAATTTTAGTTTAATTTCATATTCACTTGAAGGAGATAATCGAATTTTTGGAAATTTTGCTTATTTAGATGTGCTACATTCACAGTAGTACGCAGTTTAAATTCTAAATTATTTTTTTTCCTAAAAGTCCTTTAGAAGTTATGAGTTTTGATACAAATTTCTTTTCTTTTATATAGATTTCTTCCCCTTTGCAATCGTGCTTTTTAATTGAAATTTCTAATTTTGTTTTGATAATAAAATAGAGTTTTTTCCGTTAAATTTAAATTTTCTTAAAAATTCGTTATTTTGATTTTAATTAAAATTGATACACAAATAATTGAGAATCTTAAGACTATTTATGCGAAATTTCATTGTGATTTTTTGCCCGGATTGAGAGAATCACCATTTCTAAAACAAAGACTTTGGGTTGGAAGAATTCTTCCGTAAATTTAATATACTGTATTTTACATATACCGCTAAAATAGTTACAGTTGCCTCTGACACCCACTCATTAGTGGAACCGATAATACATTTTATCTTCATAGCATTCTAAAATGTCCTGCATTAAATTCTTTATTCTCTACAACGAGCCCAATACTGGAATTTATTTGAAATTCCTTAATATTTCTTTTATTTACCTTCTAGTAAAGCACCTTCTAGTGAGCACTCTCAAGTAGACGTACTTCAAGTAGATTTTCCGGAATTCCTCCTTCTTATGCAAATTATGTCTATTAAAACAAATTCCTTTGCATCCCATGAATGAGATATAGCAAAGTTTCTTATATTCATTGAGCTTACATGGATTCCATTTTCAAACTAATCCAAGGAGTCTGCAGTATTCGTACGATCATATCATATACAATTTCAACAAACATTAATAATTGTGCTAAGGAGGGAAGGGTCGATTGCTATTAGCGTTTGGAGGGAGTTTGTTGATAGCAGTTGACGTGAATTCCAATCGATCTTCAGCGAAGTTGTGGTTGTTATGATGTGGACTGTATCTTTAGTAAAAGCAGATTTCACCTATTTTGCGGTAGCCGGTTACCTCTAGAAATTGACTATAGCCTTAGATACTTACAATCTCTCGTACAACGAGAAATTATATTAGGATTTAGGAAGAAAGAGAAAACCAGAGATTAAACCCTAAATGATTAGAGATCTTTGGATAGATCTTTGAGGGCCGCAGTTTTACCCTACCATAAATGCTTATGAAATGATTGGTGCACAACGGAAGTTCTTCTCACGTTATAATAAATATTTTTAGTGTAGAATTCGAAGTGAGGGTAAAAATGACTACTCGCTATGATGTGATGCAAAGAAGTTATATTTTTAGCATACTAACTTAACTAGTCACTTTACAATTTATCTTTTTACAATTCATTAATCAATTCACAATAGGTAATAAGTAAATTTTATAGCATAACAAAACAAAAGCGATTCACGAACGATTCACGAGTTTTCTTTTTTCTTTTTTTTTTTTGTGCCACAAATAATAAACAACATCAGCATCGAATAGAATTATATCTCAAAAGAACCGAAACAACATCGAAAATTTGCTTTTTTAAAAGACGAAACTATTGAATTACGATAAAAACCAAATTCGAAAATTTGTGCCTTCACAATATAATTTCGCATATTTCTTTGTACAAATTACACTTAGAGTGTTAATATTTTTTTATAGAAATCCGTTTGCCTCAATCAAAGTATTTTAAGTACAAAAGAAAAAAACATCTCTTCTCCCTACAATGTTTCCCAGCCTCGTACTTGTTCTGGGCTACTGTACAAGTTGTCATTTTCATAACAAACATGACAACACAGAAAACGGAAGAACGGACACATAACACACACACACACACCCCACAAAGAGAACCTTAACGAAAAATGAGGAACTGAATATCGCAGTGGTTTCTTGGAAAGAGTGTCTGACACTCTTACCTTCTTGCCAAAATTAAAGTGTCATGCTGCGACATTGTTACACATGTGACCTGCAGTGTCATAGATATAGGATGTGCTAGCTAGTGTGTGTGTGTGTGTGTGTGTGTGTGTTTGAATACAAGGACATGCACCACAACAGTGAGTGGGCACACTTGCACAGAGCAAATGCGTAGTGTGCTTCAGTGGTTGTCTATGTGTGGGTATTGGTGACTTATGGCATTTCTTCTTTTATTTGCTCACTTCTTCACCTACAGAGAAATGTATACCTTTTCCCACACAGGCACACTGCCACTAACAACGACAATGGCATTACAGAACCTGGTTCTCACACATACTCCCACATACATGCAAGTCATACCGAAAAAGATGTCATTTTTTAACAGACATTGACAGATGACTAAAGTTGTGAATGGTGCAGGGTATGTAGGCGATGTGGGTGAATGTTCATGTCATCGCCAGGATAACCACAGGGTGCGAAGAAGCAAAAGATTATTTTCAATTCAGAATGGTGTAATTTAATGGCAACAGAGTGTTGGTGTAGGCATTGTAGAGTTAATGCCAGATATGCCAAATGCTATATGTAAAGGAAACAAAATCCAAAATTTTGCTTACTATAAAAATGTAATCTTAAGAAAAAGACAATACAAATTATGACAATTCGGATCCAATTTAATTTGTAAAAAATCTGTGGTACAAATTATTTGACATTTTTTATTGCGCCCAGCTTTTTTAACTATTTTCGATTTTTAATTCATATCAATTATTCCTTTTTTTGCCTCGCAATGTGTTCGCATAACTTCAATTTTTCTTCGTTTTGGCTAAACTCAATTTACCGCATACTAACCAATTGATTTATGCATTTCTTCGAATTTTCTTACACAATGAATTAAATTTTTACCCAAACTGTTATGCGCAAACTCTTATTTTTTTGGTAAAAATATTTGGCATGTATATTTATTCAATGTGAAAAACCAGTATAGTCAATTAGATAATCTGATTTATATCACAGGATGCTATTTTGTGCTGATTTAAATGTTTGTGAGATAAGAGAAGGATATTCCAAATCGAATATTGCTCTGACGTAATGCAAAATAAATATAGCAAAATTATATGTGCCTGAAATTCTAAGCTTAGAAGTTAAAGAACAAACATTGACTGTTGTTTAATTGGTCAAATTTTATGGGAGGTACCAGAAAAAGCGCAGTAAGCGTTGAAGAACTAAACTGCGACAAAATATCAGAGGACTGAATTATTGATTTTTGTTAAATTGGCCATTTTGTAGCGGAGGTACCAGAATGGACTATAGCAATATAATCCATATTCAAACTCAGTCGTAAGTTTATCGAAGGAAACACATAAACTTAAGAATATATGGCGTAAATTAGATAATTTGATAGCGTGATTATTCATTGATTTTTTGTACATTTTTAGCAAGAAAATAGATGGAGTTGCAAAGGAAATATTTAACTTAAGTCACTTGGTTATTTTGTGTGTCAAATCAAAGTTTACTAATCGCTTAGTATGTACAACTTAATTCAGAGTAATTGAGAGAAAGACGTCAACGCTAAAGTACATGATTTAAATCACCCGCTTGCCAGGGAAGTTCCAGAAAGAGGGACATCTAATCAATCGCGTTATTCAAATTTTACCAGGATAAATAAAGCAACATAGTGGGCAAAAAGTTGTATTACAATTGCTTACTATTTTACTACTAACACTTACAGAAAAAGTATCGAATTTCGACAATTCGGCCAATTTGTACGAAACATATTAAAAGAGGCGGATCAACATGGCCCATTTTCAGTGCCTAGCTACGATCATGGAAAATATTAGGCACATTTTTATGTGGTTTCTTAAAGATTTACAACATTTATCGAGCCTACAAGCCAGCTACTCAAACGAAAGTACCTCAAATGATACCTGGTACTTTAAACGCTTTCTTCTACGTATTACGTTTTGTGTAATATCAGATGATGATCTATATTATATTTCTATATTTCTATATATATTTCTATTTCTATATTTCTGAGCGGAAGTACTTGCAATTAAATATGAATAAGTACTATATTAATCATACGCAATAAGTTCCTTTAAGTTTCACTAATCAACAAATAAATAATGTTAATCATACGCCATGGAATACAAAATTTGTATCATGCAAGTTTCACTACCAAAAAAAATCAAATTATGGTCATTTATTTATGAATCATTTATGAATTGATAAAAATCTTTAAAGAGATATCAGTCAGGTGAAATGACTGTTATTTACCTTCACCCAAAGTCCGTTTACGTTGGTGCAAAAGTGTGCGGAATGCCAGAACGGATGTGGCAAGCTACTAAACTCTTAACAGTTTTATCAACAAATGGTCTGAATTAATGCAAAATAAAACAAACAAGATGTTAATGTACTGAAATAACTTATTCAGCTTTCACTTAGAAATTACAGAGAGGCCTTTGGGTTTTCCAAAATTAGTTAATTTGTGTATGACAGCATACCTATATAAAAATAAGAAAACTTTAAATGATTTTTATTCGAAGATCTAAGTTTACTTCAAATATGATGTTTGCTTAATCATAATGTATTTAGTGCAACGGAATGAAAGAATCTAGATATATGTGGGTTAAATTAAGTAATTTGTTTGGGTCTATCTAAAAGATTATGATTGTCAGAACTATTTATTTCGCATTTTACCAAACTACTATAATGTAAGTCCAAACATTGGATTTCTGCTATCTGCGAATTAGGGTTTGCTAAGGAAAAATTACATTTCAATAAATCGATCAATTTGTATGGGAGCTACTAAAATAGGCGAGGCTATACATTATATTTTCATTTTGCAACCTAAATGTATCAATCCCTTGGTATGGGCCAAATTTGACTGCTTTCAATGGAAATGCTTATGTGGAGGTATCTAAAGATGTGTGATAATATAATAGATTTTTACCAAGAATTATAATTCAAAACAATGGAATTAAATTTAGTTTGTTGCAGCATATGGAGATATCAGAACTAGTATGGCGATATCTTCGATTTTCATTTTGTATTTTAGCAAATAGTTAACGTGTATCAATTTAATGCAAGGTTATGAAAGCTATGAGCGTAAGAATATACTGTTCAAATTTGTCATTTGGGAATTATCAGAAAAGGGAATGATTAATCGACCGAGTTTTTTTCAAATGTTGTCAAACCCTATAACATAATTCAATGAACACAAGTTTAGGTTGCTGCAGTGTATCATTTGTGAATTATAGGAAAAAATATAATATATTAGGTTGTGTTCAATTTTAAGAAGTTTAATAAAGATTTATGACAGTTATTTAGTCTACCAATCAGCCGGCTAGACAAACGGGCATCGCTCAATCAACCTAAAAAGAAACTCAACTTAGAGAAACTCTTGAGACACATTTGGTCAAAAGATGTTTGACACTATAAGCCGTTCCTTTAGGGTTTTGCACTTCCTTGATTTACTTCATGTCCATAATGATGAACTACTTCGACTTTGATAAAGAAAGCAAAATATTGCATTCAACAACTTTATGTTATTGTCTATCTGTAGTGAAATTTATAACATTATATTTTAACAGATCATTACGATGGACTATTTTCGGTTATTTTAACAAATGAAAAAGTGTAATTGGATTAATACTTAGTAAATATGCCCAAAATATTCAATCAATTCAGTCTATTGCGAAAAATGTAATACCAGGCGTTATCAAAAACAACAATCATCTGAATGTCGCTCACCGCTAATTCAAAATAATCTACAAATATAGTAAAAACTTACTCCACCGACATGTGGTACCATCTTTATACAGTAGGTTCCTTCCAGTTAATCAAAAATTGGAAAATATTTACCTTACCCTGGAATGCAAAGACATGTCATATTTTAAGAATCATCGAAAGAAATGTATTACGATAATTGATTGCCTTATTTTACATTATTTCATCTCATCGCGTTCAAACTTTAATTCGTCCTTATTGCATAAATGTTGAACCTCTGCGTCATAGCCACAATTTTAGATAACAAATCACAACTGTCATTCATTGCTCACATAAATAATTCACAAATAGTCAAACACTCGGTCTTTAACCCAATTTTCATGTCATTTGATATGGTCAGAAAAATGTTTAGATGTATAGTAAAAGACACCGATTTATGGACACGAATTAACCAATCGCCTCTGACACAGAGTGTGACTACACTTAGCGTCCACAAAAACAAAACATAAAAACTTTCAAACAAACTGTCACTTAATAAGACAACTGTCAAAAAGAGTTGTTGCTGTTACTTTGCCGCATGTTGCTAAGCTATAATTTTAGCGATAGGCGGCAAATTACCAAAACCGTTAAATGGAAATTGGTAACAAAACTATCTTGTTGCCTGACATGAATGCGGTATAATTTAAAGTAATTTTTCTCCTTAAAATGCTGATATCAAACGACAACATAAAACTGAATAGACGTATGCACTTATAGACGTATGTAAGTACATATGTACGTGGTGTTTGATTATAAAATAGAGCAATTTAATTAATAGCCTTGTCTGCCAATACTGCATATTCGCTCACAGCTTAAACGTTGATCTTTATGGCGGTTAAAACCAACTAATGTGACCATAAAATGATTGAAATTATTTGATTTCAGAGACAGGTATGGAATGAAGAAAAACGGCGTCACTTTCTGTGCATAAACAATTAAAAGCTTAATATATATTTTAAGTCTATTGGCTCAGGAAGGAGTTGCCATTAAATTATGGATTTCCGATACATAAATTAATCATACGAATTACACCAAAATCTGCTGGTGGAAATAGTACCTGGCTCCAACATAACTGTGTGAAAAACCCGTCATTATGAGAACAACATTTTTCTAAAACGTCTTTTTAATTTAAGCTTTACAAATAACTCTATTTCTCTTATGCAATTCAACAGGCAGACGGACAAAAACACTCACAGAATTTGAGTTTCGTTTCCGTTTCTATAAATAAATTTACCATTTATTCAAAAGTACATAAGAATTTTGTTTGCGATTCATATTAAAAAAAAGAACAGTAATAGCAGACAGGTTCGATTCCTACCTGAAATTGTCTCTACCAAAGTTATGGTGGTGCTTTTGAAAAATACTTTTTCAAAAATCGTGTTATTCGAAAAGTGACAATTTGTAATTCTTTTAGTTTTCGAGAATCTTCTTAATTTTACAGAATTTTACTTTACAGTAAAAAATATTTAGAATTCTATTATGAGTGGAGAGTGCATTAAAGGGTTCGTCGTTCTATCAGGAGTTTTTTTCCGGAAAAGCTGGGAAAATTTAAAAATTTAAAGTATAAATATATTCTAAAAAACTAGACATTCAATAGTAAACCTTATATGAAATTCAATGTATTTCATATTAGTTTTCGTGGATTTTTCGATTTCTGAATTAGTCAAAATATAAGGTATAATATTAAGAAATCCATTATTTTATCAATAGGTGGTTTTAGAAAACTGTATCTCGCGTTATGGAAGTGTAATTAGATTACGCTAGGTGGCATTAGAAGAATATCGTACTCAAAAGGGGACATCAGCAAAAAGAAAATAAGCCATATTTTATACTTTTTTTTATCAATAAAGACGAATACTCAAGCCAGATAGCTGAAAATGTAAATAGCGTTTATAGCCTTAATACTGCAATAGCCACAATAGCACACAATTTTGGTTTCGCCAATTCCGTTCCGGAAATAATGTCAAAGATACACCACGCTCTGGAAGTCAAATTATTGAAAGTGTCGATAAGATGATGAAAATGATCAAGTTCAACCGCCATGTCACAAAAAATCGTTTGAAACCACTTAGAGCTATATAAAAACGAGATCAATGTTAAGGTAGTTAACTCCAAAAATGTCATGGACGGAACTTCCATCTGTTAATCGCTGCTAAATCGCAACAAAATAGACCCATTTCTGGAGCGGTGACTGGGATTGAATAGTAGGTTATTTACAATAACATCAAAGAAAAATGGTCATAGTCGAAAAATAGTGGACGGAAGCAAACATTGGCCAAGCCAAAATTGACGGTGAGGAAGTTTTTGATGGGACCTGCTATGAACTGCTTTCCTTCGGCCAAACTCTTAAATCGAACATGTACTATCAACAATTGGATAGTCTAGAGGAAGCAATAGTCCAGATATGGTCAGCTTTTTTCATTAGGAAAGGAATTATATTTCACCAGGACAACACTATAACACATATCGGTAATGACCCGCCAGAAGCTTCGGGATCTTGGTTGGAAGGTTCTTATGCATCAAACTTATACGAGAGACCTAGCTCCAAGTGATGACCATCTGCTCCTGTATATAGCGAATGATTTTGCTAGAGAAAAATTCGTCTCAAGAGAAACTTCTGAAAATCGAGGAGTCATAAAGAGTTACCATAAAAAAAACATTGAACAAAATTGTGCATATTTGATTGGATTTCTGAAATTCGCGGAGCCTAATATTTTAGCACTTGATACAAAAGTAAAGCAAAATCCCTTGTATCAAATGATTTGGATATACTTCTCACATCATGGTTAGAACACGCGACGATCGTTCACATGAACGCAGGTTCGACACCGCATACACCCACCTAACACTATTTGAGCGAAAATCACGTCGATGAGTCTGACGACCACTTCGAGTCGAGTAATCGACAAGTCTTGTAAATGCTCCTCAAAACTGGAACCGTCGTTAAACTGTAGGTCCCGTTGAATGAGTCTAAAATTAGAATGCCTTTAAGCTCACTGAATGAGAGAAGCTCTGCCATGTTTCTTCCATGAGATGTAAGGGAATTTGTTTTTTTTTCACATTTAATTACTTCACATGCATTACATTTTTAGACCCATTGAAAGGGATTAACTTACTCAACTATGATTCCGAATGGTTCGATGTTTCGACTACGCGAATTGTTCAGCAGCATATCGAAGTGACGTCACTCAATAAAAAGTAAGTGGTTGTTTCGGGGATCGAAACCACAATCGTACGAAAAGTGGTCGCGTGTGCTAACCATCATACCACAGTCAGCCATTTATTCCAAATTATAATACTCTGTGTGGAATTGAAGATGTAGCAAATTTTGATCAAAATCTCCGTTCTCGATGTCTTAAGCGATACCATGTAAATTCTGAAAAACTGGTAGTTTAGTTTTCTGATAAAAAAAAGTACCCGCAGTAAATACGAATACAATCGCATACAATATACTGTCTTATTAAATTCATGTTCAATTCTAATTAGATAAAGTCGGACAAAAAGTTAGCTTACTGCGGACGCTGGATATGCATTTTTATACAGGTGATGGAAATTCAATTTTTTGGTTTTCTCATAAAAAAAAGTACCAGCAGTGAAGACTAATATAATCACATACTAAACCGCATACCATCTTATTTACTTCATGTTCAATTCTATTTAGATAAACTCAGATACGAATTTAGATTACTGCTGAAGCTGAATATACATTTTTGTACAGATGAGTTAGAAACATAAATTATATGCTTAAATCCTCCAAAATTTTTAAATTTCTCAGGGAAAATATGCTCAGTGCATGAGAAATTTTGTGATTGATTTTAATCGACTATAATTTGGAACAGAGAACCTATCCAGCTTTGCGTCAATCCACTTGTATTTTGAAATTTAAAACAAAACGGTTTTTAGAAAAATATTGGTTTCGAGGATAATGGACGAAAATAAATTGAATTGATTGGAGTTGATTAGTTACAAGATAATTTCCCTTGTGAGAGTATTCAAGATGTAGATGGACCTACTAAGCAGACAAATTTTCTATATCTTTCAGATTCTGCTACTATGGTCTAATGGCTCCTTTTCTACTGGATTATGTTCTCTTTGGCCACAGTTATTAAAGCCAACATTTCATTAGTTAAACCGCATACAGCCGATATCAAAACAAAACTGCTGTTGTTAACGTAAACTTTTTATCCCACAATCCACTCTAGAAGAGACTAATTAATCTTTTCGTATTATTCATAAGCATTAAATGACAGAAAAACAAGAAAAAAAACATACAAAATCTTGTTTAGGTGTAAAATTTCAAATTGTAATTGAGTTAAAGTAAAATAAATTGGTCAACATGTTAACACAAGAGGGCAATGATAAATCTCTGCTTTACATTTTTAGCTATTTTATCGTAAATTTAAGTAAACGGAAAAGAAATATCAACAATTTCAAAATCAAAAACTCCACCTTTGGCGAGCACTTCTCAAACCGCCTCTGCCCGCCCTAAGAATGGCCCCTGCAATCTGCTATTGCGACCCAGTATGCACAGCGGTTAACGCTTGTTGGCCATTTTCATGTTTGTTGCTATTGCATGATATATTATGGTGGAACTTTTGTTGCAGCAACATCAAGCATTGCCGTTGTTGCCAGTTCCGCTGAATGACATTTACAAATGGCGTTGTTGTTGTTGTTGCTGCTGCTGCGGCAATTGTGTGTTGATCGCTCGTTCGCCTTTCATACACCCGAAAGGCGACTAATCATTTTGTTGTTGCTGGCGTTGTTGTCGTTGTGGCATTTGTTATGTTGTTGACATGTTGCAAGTGTCTGCTACGAGTACCCAGCTCTTTCCACAGTGTTGAATGTTGGCAATAACGGCCATATAAAAATCTATTGCAGTTGCTTGCCCGCGGCTCGAATAGTGATTGTAAACGTTAACGTTTTCCTTCTTTCGAGTGGAGTTTTTTTTTTATTGTCAATTTTCTGCTTTAAGAAAAGCTTAATCGTTCAATTCATGGGCGAGTTTGGCAAATCGAATTGATATATTATGGCGCTTTATATCGGCTGACAGTTAAGGTTAAAGTTGCTGATTATTTGACAGATTGTTAAGTGTTTGTTCTTTTTTTTCTTCATGATTTGCCGGCGATTGGTCTGTAAAGGCAGCATGAAAGTTTTATTTGTAAATTATATAAGAATTGTTGAATTGGCGTCAGTAGTTTTTTTTTTCTGTTGCAGAGGGTAATAGGCTTTATTTTCTTATACTCTTATGGACAGTCTAATTCTATTTTGTAGACCTCGATTTTTAGCTTTCTCAACACATATTCTGCCTATTTGGACCGCTCGGTATTCTAGGAGCAATCAATATCCTCAATATATGAAATCGATGTTGCACCTAAAATTTAAACTAAACGTAAATACAGGATCGAACTCGAGGTCCTCGCAGTACAAACACATAGCCACTTTATAAGGACACTCCCATTCCCACTACAATCAATTTTTAAACGAAGTTCACATAAATCCTTCCCACACTGTTACCAGGTAATGCAATTATAGCTGACTTTTCAAACTTGTTTAGAATTACTTTGACTCAATTAGTATTTCTAGACCATTCATCTCATTTTCAAACATATGTATCTGAAATACAAAACTTATTACACTACTTCGCTTCACTGCGTACCACTTCCCCCTGCCAAAGGCAGCATATTAAAAGTCAACAGCCATTTTCAAACTTCAGATGCATACATAAATTACCAAAGTACTCATCCTTTGCAAAGTATCCATCGTAACCTAAAATCCTTGTTAAATTCCTATGCTTGGTTAACCCTTTGAAATGTGCAAAATAGTTCAACACTTCTCAACTGGTTTCATCTTAATAAAAAGATTTACAGCTTCCAACAACGGCTGCCATTATAATGTTTGTTCTAACGTTTATAAATATAACGTTGTATGTATGGGTGTTTATAGTATGTGCTCACATCCTTGTACATTTCAAAAGGATAACACAATTTATGTTACAAAATGCCATAACATTAAAACCATAAAAGGTAACAGACAATTTAACCTTAGTCCTTGTTGCGAAGACGGAGCAATGTAGAGTTGCGTAATTCTGTTCTGAAAGAGAAAGAGAGACAGAGAGAGAGAGAAGGATGATAAAATAAGAAATTATTGCTCAATCCAATAAATGTACTGTGTCACGGAGAGGCAGCCTCAGCGTCTCCTTTCACGTCTTCTCGTGTCCTATCCAAATGGGTTCCTTTTGAGGTGATTAAAGGTGAAAAAGGATAAATACGTAAATAAATTAAATAGAGGAAATGATATGAAAGAGATGAAAAATAAATTTATGTTGCAATGGTGGTGTTGCCTGGGAGTGATGGAATATTTAATTTATTATTATATAATTATTATATTATAATTAATGCTTGTAAATTAATATAACTGAAAAATAAGCTAATTTTATTGATCGATTTTTTACTGATTGTGTTTTTATCGCAGGCCAAGAATTCGGAGAAAAAATTATATTTCCTAACAATTTCAGGAAAACTGGGTTGAAATAAGACATAAGTATGTCTGTAAGATATATATGTAGCATATCAAAAATTCCAATGGCAAATGGAAATAGCTTATCAGTAAATTAAAATCCCTAATGCTTGACGGTAGTTCCTAACCATGAACTAAATTGTATACATACTACCGTAGGAGACCAAATTTTTTTTTTTTTTTAAATCTTTATTTATTCGACCACCTCCATTTTATCGTCTGCAAAGTATTCCACCTCAGACACAATGCATTTGTATTTTTATAGTCACTATTTTTAAAGTCACTATATTTAATGGCCTTCATTGTGCGCTGTGGTTCACGTTAAATCTCTTCAATCGATTCAAAACGTTGCCCCGAGGTGATCTTTTTTGTATAAGAAATAGCCAGAAGTCAGGTGGTATAAATAAGATGAATTCGATAGCCGTTGAGCGATATCAATTTGAATTTTTGACGAAAAGCTTACGAAGAGTCAACGTGGTGTGAGATGGAGCATTATCGTGGTGCACAAACCAAAAGATGTTTGTCGATTAATACTCCTTTTATTGCAAAAACCTTCATCTAAGAGACACACAATGTTCTAATAGTATTCTTTGTTGAAAGTTTAGACAAGCGGAAGAAACTCATAATGCGCAATACCACGAAAACCCAAGAAAATTGTTAGAATTACATCGACTTTTGAATGAATTTGATGCAATCTTCTGGCCTTGATACGATATTCACTCGATTGGGCGGATGTTTGCGGACTATAAGCATATGCCTAAGTCTTATCTCTTGTATCAATGCCTTTTAAAATAATTATCTATTCATATATTTAAAAACAGGACGATTTTTATGAAGAAGAACTCTGCTTTTTCAATCAATCGACGTTTGAAGCATCTAAGACCTAAAATATTTTTTGAAAATTAAATTAACTGATCCATTTGAAATGCCAGTATCACCAGAAAGTTTCCTAATTACTAATTGACTGGAGTACACAATCTCGGATTTGTTGGGCTAGACTTTTAGTGATAGAAGCGTTCTTCAAACTCTTTATGCCACTTGTAAATACTTCTTTCCTAAAAGGCTGTTCACCAGAAACCCGCAACACCGTAAATGTTGCCGCAAAAGAAATTTCATTTAGTAAACGAACTTAAACTTCTTTGTTCAACAAAATCATATATTGTAAAAATTGCCCAAATCATTTTTATGTCGTACAAAAGCAAGTCTTTCTCAAACACAAATGACAACACAAATGATTTATGATGTGAAATTTGGTACAGATGTCTGCGGCAGTACCAACAGCTTAAAGCAAAATATTCCGAAGTTTCGATATACCTGCATAATTTAAACTGGAAATTGGTCTTACATTTTCAAATACAGTATATATACATTATGTAACCTCAGATGGGAATTTCTAGTTGTATTTCTACTGGCATATCTCTATACCCTACGTTGGTTCGCGTAATGACTCTACTGCGTTTATTTATTATTGTTACTCATACTGACCTGCGTTATGGTTTTTAAACTCTAAATGGACTGTTACTAGTTGGAAAAAGTTCACGTGTATGTTAGCATATTTCTGAAATTCTTATCCCGATATCCCAATTCATGGAAGTAAATCAGACATTTTTCTTCTTTTTAATAAGGTTGGTACCATGATAACTTTTTGCGGCGAAACCCCATACAAATTTTTGCACCAGACGGTACTACCTTTTTTTGCTAGTTTTCAATACTAATATCGGAAAAACTTAAAATTTTAATACCAACACTGATATCGGAATAACTTAAATTTGTACGTCGTAATATAAATAAATATCTTGTGAAATGAAATACATTGCCGATCAACCAAATAGACTCACAAATTTTTTTCCTTTTAATTTTTGATTATCTTCTTTGTGGAAGAAGCTATTGAACAAGTATTGTTATTTATTTTAGAGCAAAGCAATAGACAAACGAATAGCGATAAGAAGAGGATGCAAAATATGTACAGTTATTAAATATTCTCGTTTTGCTTTTTGACAATGTCGAAAAAATTTGCTTTTTTGGCGATCATCGAAATAGACTCAAAGACTGTAATTTTAGTTTCTGATTAGCTGTTCGAACAAAAAGTTGCGTACACTCTTTTGGTGCAATTTAAAAATAATTAAACACAAAATGGGTCGTGGTACAACATTAACTTTGAAGGAAAGAGGCAAAATATTGGCGTATCATGACAGTAAGCTGACAACTCGACAAATCGCTAAAAAAAATTGGTAGAAGTCAGTCTGTTGTGAGTCATTTTATCAGAAATCCATCGAGTTATGGAAAAAATATGCATAAGCCGACAAGAAAAGCACTAACGACCATCAAAGAGCGAAGGATTCTCTGAGAGGCGTCAAATTCGACATGTTCTGCCGTCAAAATTCGCTAAAATTTGGCTGTAAATGCCAGTATAGCTACCGTGAGACGTGTAATCCGTAAAGCTAAAGATCTAAAGAGACTAAAAATAAAAAAACCACCGCTTACCGATGTTCGTAAGCAAAGTCGCTGTGTATATGCCCGCAATCACATGGCATGGAATAGGGAGTGGCATCAAATCGTTTTTTCTAATGAAAAACGTTTTAATTTGGATGGACGAGATGGCTTTAACTATTACTTCCATGATTTAAGAAAGGAGGAACTCTTTTTAACCTGACATCATAGTCGTGAGGGAGGTGTTATTGCGTGGGGCGCAATATCCTACTATGGGCCATTTGAAATTCAATTTGTTTCATCCAGGATTAATGCAAATAAATACAAAGAACTGCTTCAAAAAGCATTTCCCCATTTTTCGAACATTTTGGGATCATTACCCTGGACATTTCAACAGGACAATGCCCCAATGCACACCTCTCGAGTGGTAAAAAAGTGGATAAGTGACCAAAATGTAAAGTTGATGGAGTGGCCTCCGTACTCTCCTGATATCAATATTATCGAAAATTTATGGGGATGGGTTACACCTAAGGTTTATCAATCTGGCAGACAGTTTGAAAACGTCGAATCATTAAAAGCAGCCATTTTGAACGCCTGGGTCGAAGTGGCCTTGGACTATTTAAAGTCACTTTACGATTCACTCCCTGACGAATTTTTGAAGTTATTTCAAATAAAGGTGGCTTTAATCATTATTAATAGCGTGTAAATATTATAAGAAAATTATTTTTTACATTGTTTGTTTATTAATTTGTGGTTTATATATAATTAAAGTCCTTGAGTCTATTCGGTTGAGCGATAAAAAAGGGTACTTTTTGAGGTAAACCTAAAAAAAAAATTTTAAAAATTTAATTGTAAGCTTAGAACGCTAATTTTTGTTTTTTTTTTAATTTTAAATTGATTACTGAATAATACAAAATTACTGTGTCCCATTTATATTTATATAAAAAGTTGTAAACTCAATTTAAAAAAAAAAAATCTGTGAGTTTACAATTTTACAACTTCACCAATATATCATTGAACATATAATGAATTAAAAACACAAGTTATTCATGAAGAAATAATGTTTCATAAAATTTTTGTCCCATGAAAAGAACATAGTACTTAACTGTATTGCGAAATCAAATTTATATCCATCATAATTATGAAATATCGATAGATCGCTCTATAGGAAAATTTCTCGCAAACTTATGCACATCTTTATATGTACGGGAAAAATTAAAATTTAATTCAACAAAGTGTGCAATTTTTTTTAAAATATTGTTATTGTCGGTTCCCGCGGTTGTTGTCTGATGATTTTAAATACTGAATATGTTCATAAGTTGCTTTGGAAATTCTGTAAAGTTTTTTTCCCATGCGAATAACAGTCAGAGACTTCAAGTTGAAATTTCTCCTGAATGTTATATGGCATCTTTTGAACTTTTTTTTCAAAATCGTCATTAGTTTTGCTATTGGATATGAAGAACAATATTTGATATACTATTGATTAAGTCACGCAAAATTTGTCAACAAACTTTCAACGTTAAAGTTTACCCCAAAAGGATCAAAATTCAAAGTTTTGTACAAGCACAGATTGTACAGAGAGAAAACTAAATCACGTTGGGCAACTTGTATCCGCAATTCTCTGAACTTATACGTATGATAACATCATTTTGAGGTTATGTGGGCAAAATGTTAGGCGTCATTGTGATTTCAACGTTTTTACATACTCTTACGCAATCATTCATTTTAATCATACAAGTATATGCTAACAATGTCCATATCATTAATATTCGCAGTTTGCATATGGCTTTTGCTGATGAAAGCTGTTAACTACAGCTTTCCTCATAATCGGTTCGGATATCACCTTCTCCAAATCCTCACCCCATCTTTATTGAAGACTTAGTGTTAGTAAATGTCATCCTGCAATATCATCCTGTAAGGTTCGCAAGAACATCAAACTTTATCATTGCTTCATACGGTTTTGCCATATCTGCATGGTGCAGAAGGGAGCCATATGGGCGAAGAAAATATCGCAAACGCTGATTTTTTTCTGTTGGATATTCTCTTGTATTTGCTATAGAGTAATTATTTGGAAGTTTCCCGATTTACAAGGTCTAAAGCCACACCGATAAGATTCAATCAGGTCAGCTATAATAGATTGCATTATTACCATCTTTCTTTATTTGAGCGTCTCACTATAATGAGAAACTTTATAAATTAATTGATTAATCGAATATGCTTCAAGCTGCCATAAAGCCTTGAATTAATGTATTATTATTGCATATCACTCCAAAAAACATTCCCCCTTTATTTATATATATTAGGTTTATAAAACAGGAAACTAGTTTTCATTCGAACATCTAAACAACCCGTAATATAACGCAAAATATTTGCAATATAAAGGAGCCAAAGGACACAGTGTAAAGTGAGCGTGTGTGTGCTTAAGTGTACACATTGGCTTATGTGTAAGAATATGTGCACTTATTTTCCTTTCTATGCATTCGTATATGTGCAAGTGTGTGTGTGTGTAAATGTTAGCATCTTTTTAAGTACATTAGCACAT
>JAHXMU010000061.1:884006-899707 GCA_019455685.1 Philornis downsi
GAACTTAGTGATTCCTTAGTGATTCACCTCAGTCGAAAATAAAGCACAAAGTTGATCTACAATTTATCACGCGTAGAAGGAATATCACTTTCTAAGCGCACAAGCAGACCGAATAAGCAAAGAATAAGCAACCTAGTCAAAAGTAGTGAAACAACTAATAATCAGATTTAACTATTCAATTCGAATACAGGTCGACTAGTTCATTGAACAATCAGCCAATATCTTTACATTAATGAAACGCATGATCTACTAAAAACATCGCCCCTGTCCGTGAGAATATGAGGGAGAACCCGAATCTGTGAATTCCATATAGTTCGAATGAACTCAGTCGTTTGCAGACATCAATTTGGCTAACTTTGTGTCAAGACTTGAGTATACAACCGTACAAAGTTCTACAAAACCAGAAGTTATAAAAAAAACTTTCGTAGATTACGTCACCTTTCCTTGACTAGATTCGGGGACAGTTGAAAATGGACCACCAAGATCGCGCAATTTGATCTCGTTAGACTTTTTCTTGTGATGTTTCTTTAAGTTGCAGATCCATGCCAATATGCCCCAAAGTCAACATAATCCGAACCATTACTCAAATTCAGCGTGATCTATAAAACAGAGCCACCCAAAATTGGAGGTTTCGAACAAGCTTGACATAGCAAACCGTAGATGGATATTTTGACGTTGTTATATTCCACACATAATGTCATTGACATCTCTTTCAAATAAAACAAACATTTTTTTGATATCTCACAAGTAACTGGTTTTATTCAATATCATAATCTACCCTATGACACGACCGCAGCCTCTGTCAACGGATCCGGATGAAGGTAATAAAATGGTGCCAACGTACAAGAGTGCTTTTGCGGATTTCGAAAAAAAAGTAATTTGACTAAAAGAGCAAAAACTTCTAAATTCTTAAATTATTATCTTGATCTCTGGTACCGAGGAGACCGGAGAAGAAATTATTTATTGACTTCCTTACATAGTACATATCAAATCTTGGCGATAGTTATTGGAAAATAGTCGTGAACAAGCAATGTGCTAACAAATCCTTGCTTTACGCATTTACAAATTTAATAACATTTTGATCGTTTAAATAAGCGAGCAAATTTTGCTATCCGATTAATTGAATTTTGCAACTAAAGTATACGTAGATACTGCAGCAAATTGATTCAATGTAATAATTTTCTCCAAGCATAATTGTTACAGACAATGCATACTAATTTAAAATGTCTGTCTTGCTTTAATATTTGAGCTAACTAATAACTAATCTTCCTCTTTTAGGAAATTGAAAATAAAATATTTACCATGAAGGTCAATCGTTAAGTTGCAGTGAAAACGAGTGGTCCAATAATGCACAACAAATTTTTCCTTTTTCAAAATCTTCTAGTTTTCGACGAAAGGATAAATCGTTTACCAACTCTATAAAAATTGCATCAAATATTTTTTCTTTTACACTCTGACATAAAATAAAGACCCACAATTTGTTAAATGTCAACAACACAACAGAATAAAACAAGGACCATAATACCAACAACAACAACAAATACGAATTTGTAACAAATAACACCATAAACAACAGTTGAAACTAACACCATTTGTTACAATCGTATGGCAACACTGCCACCATTACCATCCTCATTGATGCGAACGCTCAAAAGTTGTATAAAACGGAAAAAAGATATGCACTGCCACACACACACATATAGAAGCATGAACTCATTCGCACACAAATACGAATAGCAAAGAGGGCCCTTACACTCACACTCACACTTAATGGTGCAGACTACCATAAACACATAGCGGAAATCTTTGACACTTTTCAACAATCAATTCAACTCGAACAAAACGTAAATTTTTCTATTGTGTTTGTATGTGTCTGTGTGGTGGCGAAAACAAAAACAAAAACTCATGTGAAATGTAAAAGAGGAAACGGAAGAAAAACACATTATTGTGTTTTGTTCACTGCTTCCTTTTATTTGTCACATTCTAGTTTTACACAGTATTTATTTGCTCTTTACCGGAATGAGTTTCTTTTTTTTTTTGTTAGTTTCCACACCATTTTTAGTGAGGTTACGTTTGTCAATTTCATGTGAAATGAGTGTGGAAATGCTTTTCCCAACAAATTGCAGTACGGGAAGGGTTAAGGATGGCAAAGTGTCAAGTCGTTGGTAATCAAGCAGACAAGTGGTAAATCGAATAATGTTTTGGGGTATTAAAGTTCACAAGTATTCAATTACTCAGAACTTTTATAATCTGCTAAACTCGATTAGTACTATGATAGTCAATTTTGGAAATAATTCGGTTACAAAAAAACGGTTAAGAAACCTAATGATAGTTTTATATAAGCTTTCTTTTATTTTAAGTTCAGCGAGTTTAAAACAATAATCATCAGTAGTGAGTGCAGTTTCAGCCGAAACTATTTGAACAGCCAACACTAATATATTTCGGCATATTTATTGAACGGCGATAATTTAAATAACTTTTTATAAGATCCTGTGTCATGTAAGATACTAAAACCTATGCTGAAGTCTTTTTCAATGGAAAGGAGTAAATATTAAAATTGAATAAAACAAGTTGCGTGTAAGTTATCCAGGATTTTTTTTATTTTATTTAAAAGGTTTTCCACTGACATTGAGTGTGGAATTTCTGAGTGGACTGCATTCGAGAGGTTATTCAATGATTTTAGCATTAACTTTGAGAGCATCGATTATTTGTGTCTTATTGCCATAGACCTGCGACTTAAGAAAATCCTTCAATAACAAGTTTTACGGGATCAAATCTCATAATCTCGATAGATCGCTGTACGCCTTCAACTGCTCCCAAATTCAGTTATCGAACATACAGCATTGTCTATGATCGTTTTTCTTCAGCTTCTTAGTTCATTGTATTTTTTACAAAAAGTCCAAAAAGTCTTTGAAAAGTCAAGTACCAATACATGGTGTGGAATTGACCGCCTCGGTTTCTCCTGCATACTCCAAAAGACAGCAACAATATTTTTGACTTGGACTGATTTTTCTCTGAATCAGTCGATCGAAGTTGACCACCAAATGTTGGATAGCCATTTGGAAAAGACGACCAGAAGGGCTGGAAAGGACCATATGCATCGTTGCCACAGAATATCCATTTTCATAATAAAATTGTATTGATGCAATAATTTGCAATGATTATTTGTTTTTATTATCTGAAAAATAAAAACTAAGAAAATTAAAATAAATAAATCTTACTTGTGCCTAATAGAAAACCCTTTATACCTATATAAGCTGATTAAACCCATTCAACGCAGCCGTAGATCTGGCAAATCTACAATTGATCAGACATTTACACTGCAGCAAACCCTAGATAACACCCAAGGCAACGGCATAATAACATTTTGTTACGAGCTATAAAGTTGCCTTCGATTCTATTGTTCGACCAAAAAATATATATGAGATCATAGCCGAGTTTGTCATTCCTACAAAGCTTAAATATCTTAGTACGATAATGCTGACTTAAATGAAGTCAAGCAAAAATTTTAGTGAGCCATTTTGCTCTAACCGAGGATTTAGATAGGGCAACAACATGTCGTATGACTTGTTTTCTTCATACTATTGTAGATTATTAAGGGGAAAGCTGGAGCTAACCCGACTGGTACCATGTCTAACAAAAGCCATATATTACTTGTGTACGCTAATGATATAAATGTAACCTGTGAAATGTTACTGCAGCGATCTCAAACATTGAAAAGGAGTAAGGAAAAATTGGTCTGTAAGTTGTTCTCATTTCAATGTTGGAAACCAAAAAAGAAAAAACGAGTGTCGTTGCTACTTGAAAAAAATTTATTCGCAATGAAACGTGGTATTGTCTGATGGAAAAATTTAGCTTTACGACCATTATTTATATGGAGATTAACTGCAAAAAGCCAGCATAGTACCATCCTTAAACCTCGACAATCCCCGCGACGTCATCGCATCCCATATGATCACTTTAGGCGAATGAAAGAGTTCCTGATGCTTGCATTGCGAATGCACTTAAGTAGCCGCAATTCCACTTATTTATATGAAAATGAGCCGTTTTCGAGAATAAGATATTAGAAAAAGTTGAAAAGTGTTCAATTACCTAGTCTAGAAAGTCAATGTAGGGTTGCAGCTTTAGATCTTTGTAGAAAATGATCTATGTATATCTAAATCATTTTCTCGTTTCCGAAATGAAATGCCTAGTACAGTATTTAATTGGCAAAAAGGTAGAATATTACAGAATCTTTTACGCATTACAGTAAATCAACGTTTTTATAAAATTCTTGCACGCAAAACTCTCGAGAAAAACTCCATAGCGATTGAACTCCCAAGGCCAATTCATCGACTGACATGTCCACAGCGCCCAACGGATGCGTCGTGTCATATAAATTACATATATATTTCCTTTCAAAACATTCTGCATGAATTCAAAAAAAAAAATAAATTCTTTTCTTAACAATTGATAGTATCACAGTTTCACTTAGAATAATTTTTCTCCCTCTTAAGCAACATTTTCCCTTTCTATTCTGAACTTTTCGACATTCTTTAGATTTTTCTATTATTTCAATAGCCACTTAGCTCTTAATCCATACCGAAAATAGTGACCCACATTCTCCATTCACTTAATCAATTGCTCTTTTAAAGCCATTTGTTTAGATCACCCAGTGTCGACTCGATTAATTCACCTATCTATTGTATCTCTGTCCCTAACTTCATAATTAATATCACTCAGCCATAATGTGACACCTAATTTACATACAACATTTTGCCTCCTTGTACGATAAATTTCAATTCAATTTCAAAAAGTCAAATTCCTTTCAATGACTAATTCAACACAAATGTCCATTTTTCCCGTAGTCTCATTCATTATCTAAATTATACAACGTTTTATGCAGTAAAATACACCACACGAGCGTCCGACGGACAGACGGACAAAACACACAGCGTAATCTTAAAAATTGATCTTATTATTAAGAGATTTTCGATTGTTAGTCAAAAGATAATGTCAATCTACACACAAAATAGTTTCAACATTATTGCTCTGTCAGTCCAAATGTCCATTCACAATTAAGGTGCCTGTGCATGTGTCTGTTTGGTTTGGTCGTAGGTTTGGTTGGGTCTCCCCATGTCTACAGTTGGAGTGGCAATAAATGCACATGCATGCATGCCACCAGCCACCTCACACACGCACACCTCCGGCTAACGTTGGTTAATGTTGGAGTTGGACGATTGGTTGAATGGTCGGTTGGTCAGGCGTGCCCGGATAGTTGGTTAGATTGGTCTGGTTGCTTGTTCGGTTGTAGCACCTTGGACATGAACATTTTATATATAGTTTTGCATGCAATCAAATTAATCTTGGCACAACTATTACCGCCAGAAGTGAACATATCGCTTGTTTTTGGAGAGTATGATAAGCAAGGAAAAATATCCCAGTAAAAGCTTTTGTATGTTTTAGCAGCAAGTCCGATTGAAAGTCATAGTTTGGCGCTTGCCAAAATGTTGCGCCTGTGCTGCAACACCAAAGTAAGAGGGAAATATTCAGACAAATAGCCGCCATAAGCGATTCACTATAATTTCCTCTACTAAAGCAACGGAAAGTAGGGAGAACGCGATTGGCATTACCGTAAAACAAGTTTTGTAAGGAAATCGTTCTAATTTTATAAAAAAAAAAAGTAGCGTTTGTTCAAACCTTTTATAAGGAAAATGTTCTAATTTTGTAAAAAAAATAGAGTAGCCCTATTAAAATCATGTCTTCCTTATAAGAAAAAACCTGCTGTTTTTTTTTCAATTATTAAATAGCTTCCAGGTAAAGTATTGTGTATGCAATTGTGTTTAATGCGAAATATTAAATTCTTTGAAATTTCATAAAGATTTACGATAGTCCATCCTTCGTCCATCAGACCAGACTTACGAACATATCTATGTCGACTTAAAAAGTAATGAAACATATTCGGTTCAAAGGAACTTTAAACGCTTCCTTTAGGGTATTCACTTTTTGCCGTATGAAATGTTATTGTAATTGCTTCTAAAATTCAATAAATTCATTTCCGTTATACAAATTTAAATTAGAAATTCATTCGCTTAAAAATATAAAAAGATATGAAAAGAAATATGCATATTAATTCAATAAATAACGAAACCGCGTTAAACAAATATTATATATATAATTGTAGCCTTCATCTAATTTAATTTCTTACAATGCAAGCTTAGCTGATCATAAAATATTTTAAAATATTAAAGGTATTTTGAAATAAAATTGAAGGAGCATGAAGAAATCTATTTGCAGGAGGTATTTGAAAAATAATATAAGATTATATTGTCGCATTCGAAACGGTTCCAATCTTCTGAGCAGATTTATATATTTATGACAATCAGTACAGAGAGTCAAGTGAACTAACCTATACGAGTATGTATATAATTTCACTCATCATCCTGTTGCGTTGGTTGATTCAAAAGTATCCAGGGAGTTGAAAGAGGCGTGATAAATCGATAGATTCTTACTCAAAAATGCTTGCAATTAATTCACAATAAAATAATCAAAGCTATAGTTTACTAAAGTTTTTTGCTTAGAAGTTATAGAGGAGTCATTGGTTCTTTTTCTTAACCTGACAATTTGTACGTGTGGTAACTCCAGTAAAGTTTCATTCATTGAACTGGGATTACTTAACGTCCAATGCATGCCAAACTATACTGAATTTAGTGCAATTGAATGAAAAATATATAAGCTCAGAAATATGTGGGCTCATTTGTATGAGAAACAACAGAAAAGGTGCAACACAGCACAATACAGTTGATAGAAATGTAAGTTTCAACAAAATTTCTATATAGGTAATATAAATCGGACAAATTGTAGGAGAGGAGCTGGAAGAGATGTGGGAATGTCGCTCATTTTAATTTCTGAAAACAGAATTTATCAAACAAACAACGCTTAAGAAATTTGACTGAATTCAGTACAACGTTTTAAAAGATGTGAAATATAGTATTATATGCATTAAATGGGTCATTAGTATAAAACGTACCAGATGGGACTTGGTTATGTAACAGATCTTTTCTCATATTTTATCAAGTATTGCAAATCAATACAATAGACAAAAATTTCATTATCGCTTAGGAGTTACAGGGAAAAAATTAACATATTTCATTGATACCAGGGGGAGCTTGGCTACTTGGTCGATTCTTCTCAAATTTTGTTAAGTATTATAAATCAACATAAAACAAATAGAAACGAAATCCCTTGCATCCTATAAATGAGGTATGAGAGAGCTTCTCACATTTAGTGAGCTTACACATATTCTATTTTATTCAGTTCATTGACTATTCCGAATGCCACAGTTTGAGAAGTATTAACGTCACAGTTTGAGAGGCATTAACTCGACTACTCGATGTGTTGGTCAAACACATTGAGCTGATCGTTCAAATAATGATAGGTGGCTATATGGGAGACTAAACGTACCGTTATGCAAATGACACTTGCGTATACTAACCAACCTGTCACGAGCAATTTCATAAAAAATCAACACTGTAGATAAAAATCTGGGTTACTGAAGAGTTTTACTAATTAGAATTTACTGAGAAAAGATTTGGAAAGTCATGAAAGAAATTTGGTCAAAAAATATTTAGTGCTTTAATAGTTCTTTCTGTATGTTAGATTTCTAGCGTATCAAAAAATATATAATTTTCAATTTCTATTGTACTTTTACAGTGAAGGTTTAAACATTCCATTTCAGACTTTAAGATAAGTGTACACAGTAAGATGTGTGGAAATTATTTTCAAATTTACAAATTTAAATTCCATCAAATATTAAGACTGACCTAATTTTAGCTATTCATGACTAAACCTTGCAGACAGACAGACACATTTTTTTAATTTATTCTAACCTACATAATAGTATTAAGATAATTTTGTTCTAAATTCAAATTTAAAACTGCACTTCTAAAAATCGAATTTATGAAATCATAATGGATATCATTGTATTGCAGACTTTCGTTGCAGACTATAAAGCTTTAAACGGCATCCATACAGGATGTTATTTGTAAGATATACAAGTTCGGAAATGCTTAACCAACTAAGGAGATTAACATTGATGCCCGAAACCATAGCTTTACCTTGCCAAATCTGCTAGTGGGTTAGTAGCTATGAAGCTCCATAACACGCCACTTTTTGCATTTTAAACCACTTTGAATCAGCAGTTGTTGATATGGTCTTTTTGCACATCTTATTCCGTTATCTCTAAAATAAATGAATGTGAGAATGCAATTTTGAATTGCATTTACTAAACCCTCCATACCTCACCTCATATCTGCCAAAAACTTAACGGCTGCCGCATTGCATAGTTGGTCGTTGATGTTTCTGTCGGTCGGTCCACACACAGCTTGACTAAATGCCCGTCTATCCGCCTGTCCGTATGTGTTTCTTTCCTTCATTTGTCGATTTTTTTTTTGTTCGTGTGTGAGAGCAACACAGAAAAAAACGAGGTTTAATAGGCATCAATGCTAACATTAAATACAATTTATTATGGCTCTAATTTACAAATATTTGCATATTGAATGCTTTTCGTATATACGCCAGCACTAAAACATTGTATACGCCAGACGTCCAGAGCCGGAGCCGCCGCAACGTAAGAAATATTGCAGTTGTTCAATGAATTAACTGGACTAACATTGCCACTAAATCATTTTGTTGCATGCAATCCGAGTGTGTGAGAGGAGCAGAGGAGGCACAGCGGCCTTTGATTTGTTGTGTTTATGTCTAAATATAGGGAAAAACAGCAATAAAGTAAAATGTTAAAAACCGGAAGTTGTTAATAATTTGCAAATGTGTTGTGTAATCTTGCAACCTGATGGTAAAGGGGATCACTAACAGCGGATGATTAAGAAATTACCGTGGATAAGTTAATTTGGATGATGATCGATAACATCCTGATTATTATCATGTATCCGAGGCAAAAATATTTATTTTTAACAACTTTTTTAAAAGTTTCACTTTTACAATGTTCGTTGGTACAGAATTACACTCCTAACCTGTGTTATGCTAATCATAATATTAACCTACGATGCATAAGTCAAAATGTTAATTATTGTACATCGCCTTGAATAAATTTATATTACATAGAAGCAAATGCGAATCTAATAATATATTCTAATACTAATTCTGGTTTATTAAACAATACCTTTATTTTAACATAGAGCGGGTTCCCTTTATGATATTGTAAGTAGTGAACGGTGAAATTTTCAAAGATCAGGATCATATCCACTCGGTGAATTTTGGTAGCAAGTTTTTATTTGAGAAAAACAGATAAATTCAAGAGGTAAACTGTCAATATTTAACGTCTGAGCGATGATTTATTTCGTTCAATAAATTGAAAAAAAGGAAATTAAGCTAGTAGGCAAGCAAAGATGGACGTACGCCAAAATTTCGGCCAGACCTAAGCAAATTTCTTGGAGACTTGCTTGAAAATGTTTGTATTCTAATACCATCGAACTTACACTATTGAAATGAAAAGTCCTACATATACTCGTATGTATACTCGTATACTCTAGTACATTTTTTTCTGAGAGCGACTGGATAATAAACGATTCAACGCTAAAAAAATAGGAAATATGGAAAAATTAAAAATGTCGCCATATCTCAGAGTTAAGACGCCCATTCGCAAAAATTACTTCATTTTTTGGAATTCTGAAAAGGGTTGAAAAAATCAGCACATTTCATATGTTGCCAAAATTTTTTCGAAAATCACCAAATACTAATATATGTACGAGTATAACTCAAAGATCTAACTCGTTATAATAATTTCTGTTCAGTAAAATGTTTCAGAATGCAAAATTTGACCTTGACCTTTACTTTAAATTATCCTAAAATCGATTTGAGTATTTTATCAATTTTTCAGCTGAGTAAAACTGTACCAGGGCTTAGACATAAATACTTTTACAAATCTCGGGATCAATACGTATGTTATCAAATGCTTCGAAAATTTGAAAATAATTTGAAATACAAATTTTCGCCTCATATTTTTTAAAGCGTTTCCGAAATTTTAAGTACACATACCCAGACGCTGGTAAACAAATTTCCTTTCATCTCATGAGTGAGACATGGGAGAGTTTCTTACATTCAGTGAGCTGAATCTATTTTTGAATTTACTCAAATGAACTTACAGTTTTATAACGATTTCAAACGTAACAGTTTGAGAAGCATTACCGTCATAGTTTAAGAAGCACTTACTCAACTACTGGAAGTGTTGGTCAAACACATCAAGCTGATCGCCGCTCAAATAATGATAGAAGGCCATGAGCGTGGTTGAACCTGCGATCATGCGAACGATAGTCGCGTGTACTACCCATCACACCACGGTCGGTCTGCCTCAGGCGTCAATAGAATAATCGTTTACTTATTCCCAACCGAAAGCTACAACTGTAAAATTTTCCGGCGAATGTTTATAGTTAACCCAATTTGGGCAATCGCCTAATTATGACTGAAATCATGTTAAAAATATGATATCTCTACTAATCGCTTATAGTAGTATATTTAAATATGTAATAAATTAAATATATAATAAATTAAAAGAAAAGCTCTCTACAATTCAAGCTATATTTTCCTCCACACCCGTCTTTCTCTCTCCCTCTCTCTTTCTCTCTATTGCTCATCCTTCCTTAAAAAGCATTCATTGCATTGTTAATATTTCAAAGTACTTTCTGGCAATTTAAAATGACACTAAATCGTTGATATTTATCATTTCGTTTGGTAACTTTGTAAGGATCCACCGTACATGGTAATAAAAAGCAACATCCAATATACGCTCGTAAATACGCAAAAATCTATAAATTATAAACAATTTAAGCAAAATACACTTTCGCCCCACCCAAACCAAAAAAAAGGAGAAAGAAAAGGAAAAAGTTTAACAAATATAAATTACACTCCAAAAAATACTCCAAAATACAGAAATAAAAAGTAGACGAAGAAAACACGAATACCAGAAAAAATATGGTACTGAGAAAATATTACGCCCTCTGTGTGTAATAAATAATACTTTTTACATAAAATATGTTATCCGATTTTTCAAGGCAATGCCATATATAGAAGTAATATTTCATTTTTTATTACCTTTGGATGCCTGAGTGGTTGTATATGAATGAATGGGATGAATGAATGAATGCTTGGGAAGGAGCTGTGCATGCGGCTGAGTATGAGTGAGTATCTGCGATTGTGTTCGTGGGAGAGAGAATCATTGAGGGTTTGGAGGGGTGAGGAGCAGAAGAAATGAATATGCATATAAATCTTTCCCATTTAGCACTGGAAAAGAGTGTAGAACAATGAGAGGAAAATAGTATGAACATATATTAATTCAGAAGCTTTTCCCCTTTTGGGGAAACGGAAGTTAAACAGGTTGTGTGGCCAATGAATAAACTGATCATGATCTGTTCTCAAATTATTATAAAAATTTATAAATGAATGGGAAAAAATATTTCTTTGGCATAAATAATGTTGTACAATTTTAAATTTTTAACGAGCGATTTACAAAAATGTATGAACGGAAATACAACTGTGCCCGATTTTTTCTAAACTTATGCTATGCAAAAGTCTAAACGGATGACTTTGACTTTTGGAAAAAAATGCACTGTAAAATTTATATATCCGTGATTATTAATGGCCAGTGTTGGCATCATGTAAATCACAAGCTATATATTGTGCTATGACGCAAACGGATGAGTTAGTTCTATGACTTTTGGAAAAAAATGAAAGATAAAATTTATATATCCGTGATTATTAATGGACAATATTGGCATCATGTAAATCATAAGCTGTATATTGATATCAACGCGATTAAGCGCATCAAAATACAGCAAATGTGTCATGTTACGCGGATGAAACAAAACATAAGAGAACAACAAGTGTTCAACAAAGCCCATAACTCTATTGAGAAACCCCTGGCTTTTGAGAACCAGTTAGACAAGAGGCGTAAAAGACCAAAGAGATTTGAATTCTTCCAACGTGCGGCGCATTACTAACCTTGATCTCTGTTCTAGTCGCTGTCTAAGTAACTTTAATGGCATCTTCAATTATCAATCATTGAGAAGTTTTTACTACATTTACCGATAACTTGACTGTTCGGTATGCCAACAGCACAACGTGATAGTGAGTGATAGCCGATTCCGGGTTTTTCCTATAAAAAGCTGCAATTTTTGTAATTTGAATGACACAACCATGAAACTTCATACCAGCAATCCTCAACATGTTTATGACTCTTGATATGAAATTATCTATAGGGTCAATTTTGATAATTCATGGTGGTTATATTGTTTCGTCTTTTGGTAATTGCCTTTTTTATTTTATTTATTTTATATTATTTTTTTTATTTTTTTTTTTAGACAATAAAAACACCAACTTGGCGAATTTTGCTTTGAGACTGGGGCCGACATTAATCTAAAACCCAACTGACGGAAAACGTCGAATGTTTGCTGACTAGATTCTGGAGCTTTTAAATATGGAGTTCGATCCACTGAGATCGCATAAACGTCCGGAGCCCCTTAAGTAAATATTTCTATAATAATTTTTAGAAAATATAGTCCTCTTTTATTTTCGTGTTTGCTGTATAATTAATTCTTATTATACTTCTGTTCTGCAGAATATAGCGTTATAAATCGCAAGTTAGGTTAAATGTAATTATTATAGGAATTTTCAAAGTTTACGGTATTGCGACTCCCTGAGAAAGGAAAATATCAAGGAAATTGCATTACCTTTTTGCATCGCAATGTATTGTAAAGTTTGTAGGCAGCCCTCCAACGAAATTTTAATACATTTCTAATTATGCGGATATCGGCCTGTTGTGCCTCAAAGTAAATATTGCTTTTTTTTTAATCAGTGCTAATAATATTTTTGTGGTTTGTTTTCCAACTCCAAAAAAGGACCCCGGTTGAAAAATAAATGTTATTTCCAATCCTCAATTTATTTTGCCTGAATGGTGATTAGAGACAGATGTCCACGAGGGTTTAACGTGAGCCTCACATTGAAGATCTTGCCCACGGTGTGCGACACACTGGGCATATTACAATGCGATTGCCAGCGCCCCCATGGGATAGCCAAGTAAACTTGGACTATCTGGGAAAAGGGGCTGACAATTTTGGTACTACCGCAATTGCCAACCCTTCCTCAGCAGCCAAGAGTTACCAAACTGATTATACTAGTATGGAACATAATCCCCATTAGCGGAGGTGAGGCCTACCTTACCATCTCTGCTACTCTATGGGTCTGTAGCACCCGGTTGCAATGCACCTCCACATTCGAGCACAAAGTCTCTAGCAGCGATTTTGGTATCAACCACAACCTGCGTGATGCTCCCACTAGGTTGTAGTTGCCAAGCAGAGCAAATAGCAAAACTACTACCAAATTGTGATTTATACACCATACTTCACGGGATTGGTTGCCCTGTGGCAAAAGAGTACAGACTGGACATTTTTACATACCTGCAGGTACTGAGACCCCAGGCAGATAGAACGGTCTATACGACATTGCAAGGATGCAGTATCCTCACCGGTGGGAGACGGGGAGAACTCCAACTCCCTTCCGTTCACCGACGTTGAACGGCAACCATGATATATAGACATAAGGAAAACTCCATGCCTGTCCATACCTCCCGGGAGATCAAAAAGATACAGATGGCAGGGCACGAACCCAAGACCTGCCCGAAAGAGTCTCTCCATATAAGCCACTTAGAGACTCTCCACTTCTGAAATGTTTTCATTTCTATGAAGCATTAAAATATAAAAAAAAATTGTTTACCAATTTTGGAAAGTTATATTTGTGAGTATGATTGTTTATTGTAAAGATTTTAAACGTGTAGTTAGTATTGTTATAGTATGCATATTTGCATTCAAATGACCTTCAAGTGCGACTCGTTGTTTGTTACTACTGGAGGATAGCACAGGAAATTGCTTCAATTTTCTTTTGAATGCATCATTTACAAATAATTCGGATTTTTAGTTTTTTTTTTTGTCATTTTGACAACCTTAGCAAAAGAGTTCCTCTTAAAGAGTTCCTAAGAGGCTTTTCTATTCTGACCATATTTGATATGTATAAAATATTTTTTTTTCTCAAAAGCCGAAAGATGTTTACAAAAATATGTAAACTCAAAGCGCTTCTCAACCTGCTTATTAACGATATGAATTCTGTTTGAAAATCTTTGAAGAAGAAAAATTGTTGTAGGAAGGAGGTTACAAAATGTAACTTCACCTTACTTTGTTGCACTCTTTAGGCAATAGAACCTATAATATTAGATTGACTTTGCCTCCGTACATAATACTGCTATTGCTACCAAATTTCTTAGCTAAATTTAAACTAACACTTGTTTATGGGTAAACACATTAAGTCCACTCTGTGTGTATACCTTGACTAACATATGACTCTACACAACTATTTTCATTACGATATTTAACAATTTTTTTACTAGTAACTGAAATTAATTTTTGTAATCCATCATATCGCATTTGTTTTGGTTCAAATTCGTAGACGTATGAAATTTGTAATCAGCACTGCCATCTTTTTTTTCTATTCCAAGTTTGCTATTGATTAATTACGGCAGCATTTTTAATGTTCATCATTCTCTCAATCTCTAGCTAAGTCAACGACCAGGTCACAGTCATTTATAATGCACATGTCATTTACTATTTGCTTTTTCTTACACTTTTTTCTCAGACTGTATATTTTTTATCATTTAATGTCCCCGTCTGTTCTTAAGTGATTTTAGAAAAATCTAATCGTTACCTTAAACAGTGACATCACTCTCTACTTGTAGGCATCATGATTTTCCAGTGATTTTTCTTCTTCAAACATTAAAAGTAAATGCCGTCACTGTAAATTGAACACATTGACAGCTTACAGACGTCTTTTAAATGAACTCGTTAACACATCTTCCAATTTTAGTCAGTTGTTCCCTCCGCCCTCCCTCCTGTTCTATGCTTGCACAATTTTGTATCGCTTTGAAGCGATATTTATTGAATAAGTACATTAACGTAATCACTTACTTGATATCGAGTATACGTTTTTAATGTTCCAAAGAGAAACAGAAGGACACCCTATATCGATTGAGTGATACATCAACATATTTGCAAGTGTTTGCACAGGTCAATCTACGGCAAAGAGGTATTTTAACATTGTAAAGTCACATTTTGCATTTGATAACTAGTAAGCGACATACATAAGCCAATTTTAGGCAATATCGGGCTTCGCTAATAGTTGTATATTGAAAATGACAACTAGAATAGTTGTATCGGATTTGCATTCTAACACATCTCGGGCGTTTTTGATTCCAACATTCAAAAGAAATTTGTGCAGGAGTTCCCGGAAATTTTGGTTTATCTAAGGCGGAATATTTCACCACATCCTTCATGGTAAAAAAAAAGGAATTTGTTTTTATGAAGAATTTTACATATAAGTGATTTTACTAATATTTTTATAGTACCAGACAAAAGTAAAACTCTAAAAGAGCCTATAGTGGAAACAGCAGAAAGCCTCCAATCCAGATATTATAAATGTGTCTTGTAACCATCCAAAACTCTTCGATTTAAAATTGGAATATATCTTTGCGTTTTTTTTTTTCGTGGTGAAACTTTTTTTTAGAAAGAAGATCGTGAAATTTGAATCAATTTGTTTTCATCAGTATGTATGTATGCATTTTCATGAAGAACTTTTTCCAACACTGCTTTGTAAACAGCATACAT
>JAHXMU010000061.1:904707-917759 GCA_019455685.1 Philornis downsi
CATACATATAGGTATACGGTATATGTAAAAAAGGCGATTGTGCGCTCTATTTCACAAGAGTTTTAATTGGAATTGGAATATATCTTTGCTATCTTTTTTTTGTGGTGAAACTTTTTTTTAGAAAGAAGATCGTGAAATTTAATTCAATTTTTTTTCATCAGTATTTTCATGAAGAAATTTTTCCAACATTGCTTTGTAAACAGCGTATATAAAAAGGCGATTGTGCGCTCTATTTTACAAGATTTTTAATTGGAATTGGAATATATTTTTTCTTTTTTTAGAAAGAAGATCATGAAATTTAATTCAATTTTTTTTTTTCATCAGTATGTATGTATGTATTTTCATGAGGAACATTTTCCAATACTGATTTGTAAACAGCTGATATAAAAAGGCGATTGTGCGCTCTATTTCAAAAGATTTTTAATTGGAATTGGAATATATCTTTGCTGTTTTTTTCGTGGTAAAACTTTTTTAAAGAAAGAAGATAGTGAAATTTAATTCAATATTTTTTTCATCAGTATGTTTGTACGTATTTTTATTAAGAAAATTTTCCAACACTTATTTGTAAACAGCAAATATAAAAAAAGGAATTGGAATTGAAATATATCTTTGCTATTTTTTTGTGGTAAAACTTGTTTTTTAGAAAGAAGATTGTGAAATTTGAATCAAATTTTTTTTCATCAGTATGTATGTATATATTTTCATGAAGAACATTTTCCAACACTGATTTGTAAACAGCTGATATAAAAAGGCGATTGTACGCACTATTTCACAAAGATTTTTAATTTTTTTTAAAGTTTTGTTTCAATGCTAAAAACAAAAATAAATATGTTATAACGTAAAAAAATGTGGTTTTTTCGATTTTAGTGTTAGAAAATAACATACACAAAAATTTGCCACCACTAATTAGTTTTTATGGGTAACAATATTTGAAGGAATCTTTTCCTCATCATCTTTATACTGGAAACTGTTTTTCTATTGTGGCTTTAGTTTTCCCGATATTGCCAGATAAAACTCTATTATTATAAGTTTTATGTTCTATTTGTGAGAACGTTTTTCGAAGAGAACATTTTTTGAATTCATCAGCTGGAAAATCATCTAAATCATCTAAAATAAAAATAAAATACAGTAAAGTCAGGAGATCTTAAATGACAAACTTGAAATCAGAGAATGTTCACTTTGATTATAACAGACCTGGCTGTGTGTCAAGTTGGGATGTGTTGATAAAATTACATCGAATTAAAAGGGATTTTATTTCGTTATAGTTCAAAAAAGAACAACTTTTTCAACATTTTTAATTAACATCTTGGTAGCAACATTCTTTAGCCACCTAGTTTATTGCACAAAGTGAATAAGGAAAATTTCCTGTGTAGAAAATCAAATTTTCATATAGAAGATATCATCTGTTTCACAAGAAAATATTTAACTACTCGATGCAAACAACTTTTTGCAAGTTTAACATTCATTTTTTATTTAGGAGACTGATTTCTTCCTAAAACTCACCTTTGTAATTCATCAACATTGTCATAGATTAAAGTTTATTAATATTTTTGTCTATGCATGTAGACTGATTCCGATTCACCCTTGCCATGTGCACTTTCATCCACTTAATTTTTCTTTCCTTGTCAATTCCCTTTTACGGCCTACGTGCAAAATTCTTGAACATCTTGGGCCTGTAGGTTGCAACTTTTTTGTGTGCTTTGCTCTATATTCGCACTTTTCGAGTGAAATGTTACAATTTATTTGTTGCCATCTAAGGCACGTAAATCAACAGCAAAGTGTTGTAAATTGGTGGTGCTGCTGCCTCTGTCGCTACCATCGTGGAGTCGGCCTCAATTGTTGTTGCCACATGTTGAACTGCTGCCATGGCTGTCGTAGTTGTTGGTGCATTCTAGTCTCTAGCATTTTTGCTGCACATTGTAGAAAAGTTAAAGTGTCAATCATGTTTGTAATTATTGCACATGTTGATAATAAATCAACAGTGTAATTGCCCCTTCTTGTGATCATATGATTACATGTCATTCATTATCGTTTGTTGCTGTTGCATGTTTCTTTCTGTGCCCCATTGCTGTTGATGTGGCTGCCACGAAGTGTTGCAGCGGCAGCAACGGTGTGATTTGTGTTCATTGCGTCTCTTTTTTTTCAATCGTTGTGTTATAGTTTGATTCTGAGTGGGTTTACCGCGGTGTAAACCAGCTCTAGTGACGGACATAATTGAGCATAGAATGGTTTTTGAATGAATGTCGTTATTAAGAATTCTACAATAAGTTGTCACATTTTGCAATCTTGTGAGCAACGGAAGAGGAAAAGGCGATTTATGAGATAATAACTTCCTCCTGCTTGTGGTTTTAAAATTATATTCCGATATCCATTTCAACCTATTAGATGCTTATTGTATTACGATAATATGTCTTGTTCGCTTCCCAGTGTGAAATTGTGACTAATTTCAAGGAATATCAAATGTTGCTGATTTGCAGGATGGCAGTTTTGTCGAAAATAAGATAAAAATTCAAAACCTAAAATCACAGTCTCCGAGTGCTTATACATGCTTAAACATTATGCACTAATCAAAGATTGTGCTTCTTGTAAATACCTACCTGAAGTAAGGGTGACCTCCATATCTTGTGCTTAAAATGACCTAAAATTAAAAGGCAAACTCAATTTCTTCGGCACAAAAAGTCATATTTTTAACCCGAATCACTCCAATTTTTATGATCTAAACCTACATATAATGTATATGCCAGAGGTATAAATTTATATCTGCTTTGTCCGAGTTATTGCAGCCAGCAAAATATTAAAGCTCAAAATTGGGAATGTTGAGTTTTTTCGCGCCAATTAGTCATGTATAAAGTGCCACATATCATAGAAAAGATGTCTTAGTAATGCATAATTTATTCAAAAGCGTTTATCGTTTTACGTTTGATCTTCTCACTTTATATTGAGCACACATACAGTGCTAAAATATCTTTTAAAGTTGCTTGTCTCAAAAAGCGAATATTTTATTTCATTTAAATTTTAAACATGAAAAATGTTTCAGCACGGAGTTGCAAAATATTTCAAGAAAAAACTAATACATCACATGAACATTTCATACCAAATGCAAAAAATAACAATTCTTTATAGGCACAACGTTGAATAGGCGCCAAAAGTTCAGCCGAACCAAAAAAGTTATTTTCACTTAATCATATTACTATCATGATCCTTTGTCACATAAGTTTAAGTGACGAAAATACTCTGTTCTCATACATAATATATATATATATATATATACATATATATATACATATTTAATTAATTTTTTCCATTGGAAAGTAATATTCTTTAGTAAAGATTATTAATATAATATAAAAATATTAGAAAAATACTAAAATACGTAAATTTTCGCACAAATGAAATTTGCCATTACGTAGGCAAGATTTTATTCTACTGGTAGAATTGTTTCCACTTGTTATACCACCGCCAGTAAGTGGACATATCAGACATGTCTATTCTCATGCATAATGTGTCAATTTGCCCCGTTATCTAATGGAATTTCGTATTTTTATTTTAATGTTTCTCAATAATCATGACCGCACAAGTATGTATGCACGGTGAATGTTTCAATTATCTATCAACTGGCATCGTATATTGGTTTTTATTATTGATCAAATAACAGTATTCAGAATGGATGCCGATCCATTTCTGATATGACCAAGTTTATCTCTTACTAGACCTATTTCACCCGTTTATGGTACCTGCTATCCAGCGCCGTTAAAGATGAACAGTAGAAATGGGTCTTAAAAAACAAACGGAGCCTCTCGCATCTTTTCTCCAGAGAAAATTTAAGCTTGCTAGTGTTTTTCAAAAAAATCGTCCGTCCCAGTTAGGACCGACTCTTAATTATTTAGAATAGATTTGTTATAGATCCTTGTCTTTTTACCAAATCTTGTTACTGCGTACAGTGTTATGCAGCATTGGTTTAAAATTTGTCGCAAATAATATCAAATTAAAATATCGTGTGCCTGACGGCTTCTTCCGTATGTTCTTATATTTCACAAGCTTTATAGGGGAAAAAACTTCTATGTCTTCCCCCGCATCCTCAGGGATCATAAATGTCATTTGTTTCCTTGGGTGTTTTATGGATATCCTTTTCACGCAACGAAAAGTATTCATTCATACAAATTATTTCCCATATCTATCCACTACCACCGTGTATAAGTTTTGAACTATTAGATATTAAAATTGTGGAAAAAAATACTTAATGTATTTGGGCATGTATTTTCTGCAGGAGGGTTCAGTCCTTGTGTGAGTAAACTCTTTCACACTTTCACAATTTTGAATTAATCTTACTGTGACTGCGAACTATTTCTGTGCCAATATCGGCCTCTCAGCTCGAGCGGTGCGATCTCTACCGTGTTCTCAGTAGACACCGGCAGGAAAGATATTTTTAAATTTACATTCTATGAAAGAAGTATTGGGAATTTGTCAATCAAACACAAATTGTTTATTATTCAATCAAATGTATTATGTATCGTCTTCAATGTAGGCCACTTCTGAAATAATACAATCTATATTAACAGTCCAATCATCAAATACTTCAATTCCCGCCGCGAATTATCCTTGACGTTTTTTATTGACTGAAAACCGGTGCGTCGAAGTGATCATCTGACTTTCGGAAAGAAAAAAAGTCAGCTGGAGACATATCAGGTGAACACTGTGATTGTTCGATGATATTTGACGATTTTTTGGCCAGAAATTCGTTCATTTTGATAGCTTTGTAAAAAATCCATAAATTTTCTTTTCACAAATCTGGCATTTTCTTAACGAATTCGTTCTTCCAGAAGGTGCATAATTCCTAAAAAAAATTCTTTATTCACTGTTTGATCTTCTACAATAATTCAGAATGGACAAAACCGCTATAATCAAAGAAAACAATCAACATTACTTTACTTAGACTTTTGATTGACTTTGTTGTGGCACTTTCGGTTTCATCTCAAGTGGAAGGTCGCATTTCGAAGCTCGTAAACTCGTTTATATGTCAAGCTCATAAATCCATGTTTCAGCACTGGTTATAATGCTTGACCCGTTCTAGCATATTTTCAACAATCTTTACGATATTGAGTTTTTTAAGAAAATTCAGCACTTTCGGAAGTAGTCGGATATACATGAACAATCGTGCAAAATGCTACAGATTTGTTTATGAGACACAGAAAGTTCAATGGCTATTTCTCTCAAACTTAAATGGCGCTGTTCAGTCTCAATTTTCTTCACCTATTCTAGCATAACTTCAACGATCTTTACGATATTGAGTTTTTTTTTTAAATAAATTTAGCACTTTCGGAAATAGTCGGACATGCATGAACAATCGTGCAAAATTCTACAGAATTTTTCATGTTCACGCTGTTCAGTTAAAAACGCTGATGTTCTACCAGATCGAGTAAATCTTTTATCACATCTCAACAAGGCCTTCACGGCGAAACTCACGTTAAACCCTCGTGGACCACATCTCGACAACTTTTCAATGCAGTGTACCTCTAGTATTCATATGGTTTTGATAACATTCATTCACCGTAAGCGTACAGTAACATTTTCAGCGATTTTGGAACAAGAAATTCCATTTTCAGTGCAAAATTTGAGACAAATTTGTTGTTTGATATTTTTATTCATTGTAAAAACCGCAAAATACATTTAAGATGGTTGAACAACATCGGGTATTGTAAAAATTAGTGATTGTCCTAACTCAGCAAAGGGGGAACTGAGTTAAAAAAACGTTCACAGTAAAAGTCATAAACCTTACAAAATATGATGAAACACCACCTTTGGTTTATACCAAGTGTGCTCATATCAGCTGGCATTGCAGAAAAAATCGCTAAATCGAGTCACTCTATCATTTTCATTAAAATTGTAAAAGGCACACAATCTATTAATCAGACCTGTAAACAAATACACCTAATAAATCGTAAAATGTTTCCTTTATTACTTTCAAACTTCCACACACCAACAACAACTCCACCTCCCATTTTTCACTTGCTTGCCAACCCCAAAACGCGCATTCCCTCTGCTCAACGCTGAAGTCAACCCCCCCAACATCCGCCTTTTGGAAAATGTTTACTCAAGCACGCATGCATTAACACCATAAATCAATGATTTGGCGGTGAAAATGCGTCAGAAACTACTTCAGACTCGAAACACTTACACGCTTCCAACACGGATGCGTCGTCGTCTTAAACGAACCGAAAAGGAAAAGGTGTGAGAATGTTCAAAGAACCAGTAAAATAGTGGAATAGTAGTAGAAAAGTTCGCAAATCTAACTACAAAGCTTTCGAAATTCGAAATGAGTGCTTTAAGTTGATGCCACCATATAAAAACAATCTGATTAAACGCAAATGTTGCCACGCAATTGAATCTTTCATAACTAATTTTTATGAATATATGTAAAAAAAGACATCTCTGCAGTTTGGACTGGAGTTTTTCCGTGACCAATTTTCTATATGTTAGATAAATCCTTCAATTTTATCCCATAATTTTACATTTTTCTCTTTGCTAAAGGCAGGCAGGTAACTTTTCCTGTTCGGATGGTTGATTTCTGCAATTTGGGTAATATGTTATGTGCAATTTCTGTTGTAAAGTTATTACTTTCGACTTCGTTCATCCGCCCCTCTGTCTGTCGATTTGTTTGTGGTGTTACTCTTGGGCTGCTTGCAACATTTGCAATGTTGTTGACGCCGCTGTTGTTGTTATTACTATTTATTGGATTTATGATCACTTTAAAAACGTCCTCCTTTTAAGTGTTGTGTCTGTATCAAGATTTCGGTAAAGCTGGCGAAACGTAAGTCAAAATTATCGCAAACATATGGAGGAATTATTGAAAGTAAGTAAAAGTTTTGGTAGTTTCATCATAATTCGAAGTTTTAACACGCTACGAAAATAACTTTCAAAAGTATAGTAAAAGAAAAGCTGATTGGTAACATAATTACTTATAGTTATATATGGATTAAAATTAGGAACGTTATCTCCACAAAATGAAGCTGAGAAAATTGTAAAGAAAATGCTTTCATTAGAACACAGATTCAATGCCTCTTACAGAAAATTCTGCATAGAATTAATCACATGCCATATGAAACGAAAAGTAGTTTCTACTTAATTAAATGCATTGAAATATAGCCATTAGATTGCCTGAATCTGAATTATATAATGCAATTTGATGACAAATTTCAGGCTGTAAAAACATTGACCATAATCCTTGAGAAGCATAGAAAATGGTGTTTACAACTGTGACGAAAAATCAAGTTTTAGAATCGTTACGAACTGCCACTTCACAGTTTGTAGCAGTTCCACAAGTTTCTTAACGTGAACGTCCTATCCACAGTGTGCTAATCACACTTGGTAAATCATGATGCAGTTACCAACGCCACTACGATAGCCAAATAGGTCAGCTACTATGGAGGAACAATTTTACGTACTTCCTTTCGGCGTCTGCGAAGCATATTTTGCCACCTCTGCTACTCTGTAGCCTGTAGCAGTTTTACATTCAGGCATAAGTCTCTAAACGCGATTTCAGTTATATAGGATTCCTATATCAAATTATCAGGATTCTCGCTTCAGTCTCAGAGCTTTCTGATCGCCACAATACCAGCCAAACCCACCGGTTGGAAATGTGGTGAAAACTTTCCACTGAAATATAATTTGCGCACGATATTCCACGGGATTGGTGGCTCTCTTGAATAAAGTGAATAAATGGGAAGTTGTACATACCTGCGGAAGAGGGATCCAGGGAGGCGAAAATGATTGATACGACTTCTCTAGCACATAGTACACTCGCCGACGAAACGCAAACTCCAACCCCTTGCACTCGATGAAAATAAACGACAATCGCATATTTCAGACTAGGCCTGTCTGCGTCCCAGAGCGATACAGATAAATTACACATAATATTCGAGATGTTACTCGTTTGTGTGACAGCCGCTCTCAAACCAGTTGCAACCGCCGATTGATTCCACCACAAGGAACAGCAACTGCCATCATGAGACTGAACAAGATTGTAGGATTGACCCGGTACAAGAGCCTTATAGCCCCACAGAAACTTAGCAATGACTGCCTGGAAAAGGTCGGCAGTTCTACTTTTAACAATTCCATCATCATAACTCTACTCCATGCACGGTCTCTGAAAGCAGTCTCTGTAGGTGTTGTCTGAGAAGATTGAAACGTTTTACTTGAGCTCTCGTGAGGATGTCAATATAGGCTCCATGTACTGTCTTTCTGTTGAAGCTAAAGTACGTACATAGGTACGTAGTTTGAGCAAAGTGGAGAATATTTTCAAACAAACATAAAGGAAGCTACTCCACGCTAAGATGCTTATCCCCGAGGTAGACAAAGCCTACTTCAATAAACTTTTCCAACTACTACAACAAGACGCTTCTCAACCTGATATTAATGACACGCAGTCGACAGCAATTCTCGCAAACACTTCACTTGGATATGAACAATTGCGCTTAGACAAGTCCTGGTCAATGAAAAATGTCACCTACGCCTGAGGAAAAAGAGGATACTGCAGGATGCAATCTTTCCAATCCGTAGAAAAACTGTTATGGAATAAGCCGCAGAGTAAAGATAGAAGTTGACATAGGGTTTTTGGATAAAGCTCGAAAAATTTGATTAAAAGTAAAAAGTACAAATCACTGGACGGGACTACTGTAAGAAGAAAGATGGAGTTATAGAGTCAGGCATATTCAGACTGTGCAAATATGGAAAAACACTTTTATAAATTGTTAGTTCCGGAAGTCAGTTCAGTTTAGTTCAGTTTAGTTTTTGTCTTTAAAAAAGGATAATCCAATAGCGTGTACCAACTGCCACGGGATTAATTTTTCACATAAAGTCCTTTGAGTGTTGTGTAAAAGATTAAAACCCATTCTATTAGACTTTATTTGATTTTATAAGTGTGGCTTTAGACGTGATAAATATACAATTGATATGATATTCAAAAATCCTGAAAAAGACCCAAGAGAATGTCATCGGCACATAAAATGCTTCCACCAACCATGTAATTCCGCAGTCAGACGCGGTAAAAGTTGTACGAAATGTATTTATGGGCAAGTTTGGTATTCCCACGAATATGTATAATGACACTGACAGGTACGAAGTCTGTAATGAAGAACTTTACATTACACCAAAAGAGGTTTTCGACACAGCATTTGCTTATCTTGCGACCTTTTCCACACACTTTTGGAGATGATAATGAGAAAAGCTGCAGCAAATTTAACTTACACCATTTCTAATAGAAGCCGCATATTCTTTGTGTATGCTAGAAATATATACAGGAGCTTCAGCAATGGATTCGATGGACGTTGCAGAAGATATCGATCAGGATGTAGAGCACCATCAAGACTTTTTTGCAACACGTGGAGAAAAAAACAGAGCAGACTGAAGTGCCTGCAATTATTTCGACTTATAATCGATAATAGATTCATTTAAAAAATCTTCTAATTATATAAAGTAAACACTTCATATGTAGTCCTTCCTGTTTAATATGATCAGATTCATCACGAAGTCATCTGTTTACTCCATAAATACCAATGACAACATTTTAACGGTTTAAGCATAGTTCACATCTAAAAAAATTTTGTAAAAAAAAATATATGAAACTCTTTTTGAAAATAACCTCACTTTCAGTATAAAGAATTTGTTGGTGTTTCCAATGAAATATCTAAATATCAATACAACCTCACCTACTGTAGATGCTTTCGACAAAGTTTCCCTCTCTGCTGTCTAACAGCCACTATTTCCATTTATTGATTTTATAAAAATGTTCACTCAAAATCTCCTCCCCTTTTACTTTTGTGCAATTACCAGTCAGTCAATGGAAGAGTCCACTTTTGGGCGATGCACAGTGTCGATGGCGGGCGTTATGGCAACATGTACAAGTATGCACGATCCCCACTCTGTTGTTTGTAATTATAAATTGTTTTCATATTAATGCGAATTTGTTCGATAAATGAAATCGTTTTCTTCCCAACTCCGCCAATATTAATATGTGGTGAGTTCATTCATTTCGAGCGATAATAAAGTTGTTTACGTTGATCTTCTAATCAAAGGCGTTGAACGACAAAGACTGAAGACGATGATGTGGAAACACTAATTGAAATCATGTTCTTATAAATTGGTTTATTTATTTGTTATGCTTTTCTTCGCAATTTATATCATTGCAACATGAAAAGTTTTTATGTTTTAGGATTTTTAAACAGGCTTATGAGAAATGAGCACCTGATATCCGATGAAACGAGATTGCGGGGATGGAAAGCTATTGTTATGAGATGTTAGGAATCTTCATGGAATTGGTCATGTGTTTTTAGTATTAAGCTTTTAGATAGCTTATTATTAATACATAATGTTATAATAATAATATTATATATTATATCGTAATATATAGCATATCTGAGACTTTCTTCGTTGTAGGATATCGATGAGCTTAATTTTGGATTGAATGATATAACAAAATTTATGACGCCTTCTTTCTTTGCAATCATCATGGGTTATCATCATAGTACGGAGATTGCTCGTTTTCGCCTCGATCATTACCAAATACATGTCCTGAGAGTCAAATATGGAACGAGTAAGAAAAACTAATTTGAAATAAAAGGATTGAAAAACATTCGCTCACAAGATAATCCAAAAAAATAAAATAAAAGGTAAATATAAACTTTGCTATTTGAATTTATGCATTTGAATTTATATAGTTTTTACATTATTTTATTATTATTAATATAATTTTTTTTATTTGGATATTTTAAATTGTATTAAAAAATTGTATATTTTATTTGTGATGTTATATAATTGGCCTTTTTGGCTTTCTTGCATTATGATGTATGAATAAATGAAAATGAAAATGAAAATTGATTCGTACGAAGGTTTACAATTTTAGTGTAATCTCAAACAACTCTATTGCTAGAGCACCAGGCAATTCAGTCATACGAGTATACATCCAATTTGATAGAGGCACCTCAATTGCGCTTGAAATTACCTAATTCCATAAACCATTTCATTGCAATAGCCAACTTTTTTCGAATTTTGGATATAGCAGCAGATTTTTTCATTTCTTTTTTCAATTCCAATAATCTGATAATTTTATGAAAAATTTTTCCGAATATCGGATATAGCAGCAGATTTTTTCTTTATTTCAGTTCTAATAATTCGATAATTTTATGGAAAATTTCTCCGAATTTCGGATATAGCAGCAGATTTTTTTCTGTATTTCAATTCCAATAATCCGATAATTTTATGGAAAATTTCTCCGAATATCGGATATAGCAGCAAATTTGTTCTTTATTTTAGTTCTAATAACCCGATAATTTATTAGTAATAGTATAGAATTCAGCTACAGTAAACAGTTTTTTATTAATTCGATTGGAGTTACCAAACTTTCTTTACATTCTGCTACACAACAGAATTAATTTCTTCTATGGTTACCACAACCGAAAGTCAATTTTATTAGATTTATTTTTTAATTTTAAAATCAATGTTTAGGTCAAAACTAATGGATAAACTGAGACAACCGATCTCATTGTTGCCTCAACCGAAACCATCAGTTGTGACGACTTGCAAATACGTTTACCGCTAATTTGCTTATCTCAGCCAAATTTTTCTATTATTGTTTTTCGGTACCTAAAAAAAATGTTTTAACTTCATCTCAAAGAAATCATTTTGTAACAGAAATATTAAGCTTTTTATAATGATTTCGAAATTTTATTTCAAAAGCGGTTGCTTACTAATAGATCGTAAATTACGCTATATTAGAAAAGATATCTAAAAATATCTATATGGTTGCAGATAAACGTTGGAAGGGTTTTTCTTTCCAGAAATATTCCATAATATTCCATAATATAGATAGGTCAAAAAATTCCACATTATTTTCTTTTATAGGATTGTAACAAATATGACGTTCACAAAACACAACCAAACAATTAGAATGATTCAAAGCAATTCATTCGAATGGTCATTGAATTAAATTCCACTGCAATCACTTATGCAGTAGTCAACAATGATGTCGCTCAGGCTTCACCAAACGTAGATGTAATCTAAATTCAGTTATTTCTAAAAGTCAATAAAATGACTTAATAAAAACGTTTTTTTTTCAAATGAATAAGTAAAAACAATATATATGGATAGAAAAAAAATGTGCTTAAGGTTCTTAATATGGGAACATTCAACAGCCACCCTGTAGATGATGAATTCTATTCGAACTACTATCTAAAAAAATCGATATTTCCTAGTGACCAAAGCGCATAGAGCACAGATCAAATGCCTTTCTAAGTCGACATGTATTTCGTAATTTTAGCTCCGATATTTCTGTATGTTGGAAACTTTATCACAAACTCAATATATCCTGAATCAAATGCAAATATACGCATGTATAGAGTTATCCATCTTTCAGTTTTAGAAGTAAGGTTAAATAAAACACACACAGACCTATGATTTCGATGAAACCTTTATTTCATTATAATGCTTGGACCTTGCCATTATGTACAAATTATAATTTCATTTAAATGATCGACTCTGAATTCATTTTTTTTTTCAGATAGTTTTTGGAAAAATACGGCTCAATGACAACTCCAGACCACAAAGCGCACCAAACAGTCCCTTTTTCCTGATGCAATGGCTTCTCCACAATCACTTCTGGGTTGTCCAAGCCCCATATACGACAATTCTGCTTGTTGACGTAATCACCGAGTGAGAAATGAGCTTCATCGTTGAAGAAAATTTTGTTCGATTGAAAGTCCACTTTTGAATCACCACTCTTGTATCAAGTTTTAACTTTTATTTTTAAGTGTTCTTCGGTTGTTGGACTACCTATATCCTTAAAGGAGAAATCTTTCAGATGACAGGTATTTAACAGCTGACAGCCTTGCCAGACCGGCGGTTTTGAAACCATTAAATGGACAACTTCGAATATATATTTAGAGTAAGCTAAGGCGGTAACGTACTAAAATTGGTATAGCCCCCATGCGAATGGATATCCAAGCTTAGTTTTATCGCCTCTAAAAGTCATAGTTTTCATTAAAATTGGTTATTTTAATACG
>JAHXMU010000061.1:917769-960536 GCA_019455685.1 Philornis downsi
TCATTTTCTGTAAGACTTGAGAAAAATCGACAAAGTAACTACTCTCTTTCTAGAACCCCCCATACAAATAACTGATTTAACCATATATTCCTAGCTTTAAAAGTCAAAAATTGGAACACATCATGCGTTTGGTGAACTGGTGAGAATGAAAATGAGGGGCAATGCCACATCACTCCTCGCATACAAATTGACCGATTAAATACTTAAACAAATACTTAAATTATTGTCAATTATATTTGTTTCTTTGGCTTAAACCAATTAATTACTTGGAGCAGCAGCATAAACTTATTATGCTTCTCAATTTTAGCTCATTTTTTTTATTTTTTTTAGTTCAAAATTCAAATTGTAAAATGTCTGCTTTATATATATACACGAACCACTGTATGAAGGCCCTCTCCAATATCGTAAAAAAAACTATGTACGTTTGTTGGTTGTTCATAAATGGTGACACAAAACATTTATGTCGACATGTAATTCGAGGTGTTCCTTTTGACTTGAATTGTGTGTTGCAGCTCGTTCTTTTTTTACTGTTTGCTGTTAACCTCTCACAGAGTGGCCGTTCGTCCGTCTCTCTGTCGTGGAACCATCGCAATGTGAAGTTGTTTCTGCAATTTTTTTCTGCTAGATTTCGTTACATTTCGTTGTGTGGATTTGGTTGCGCTTTTTTGTGCATGTGCCACCATCATCTCATGCAGTTTTTTCCGTGCTGCATAGACTTTCTGTTCGTTTGTCTATTTGTCTAGCTAGCGTTCCACACAGCTTGCATGGTATTTTTTCCGTACCATAGCGTTCGCCTGCGATTACACCAGCAGTTTGTTACCAACAAATACGATATGTTGTTGACACTACAACATATTGTTGCTGCGGATTGCCATAGCTCTAGTGTGTGTTTTCAGCTGCATTTAGCTACTGTTGTTGGTGTTAACTACTATTACTATGATTATTTCGCTGATGTTGTTTCTATTCACTGTCGTACATTGTTTTGTTGTTACCAAATTGTCATTTTCACACTTAATGAAAATTTTTATAACTTTGTTAAGAGAGCAAGCTAACTGATTTCTAGCTGCTTGAGCTTCTTGGTACTTCGCAACAACATTGTTCGAATGTTTAGCCACTCAATTTTGGTAAATTGCCACATACGTCGATCGGATATGGTTAACCGAGTTAATGAAGTTGCCACTGGTTATTGTTTGAAATCATATAATTTCCAATTATTGAGAGTAAACAAAAAAATGTGATTTCTGAATTTGTTGATTGTGACAAAAAACTTTATTTGGTGCTAATTAATAACATTGTAACACATTATCTGGATTAAATCGCCAAGTGGATTTGAACGCAGTTACAATTATTGCCAGGCATTTGCTATTATTGTCTGCCGCTTATATAAACATACCGCAATGTAAATATACGGTGTTGCCAACGCCAGTACCGCTGTGCTCGACTGATATACGAGTACATTTGCAAAGCAGAGGTTGTTTATAATAATCAGAAACAAGAAAACTGAGAAAAAGTGTTCTTCTGGCATACGCTGACTTTCAGAGAAATGTTTGCCCAATTCGTCTTGTCTAAGGCCTCGTTTAGTCTATAAAGGCTCCATAAAAAACTTATCTAACTGCGAAAGCCTCGTTATCGCTCCGTTCAGTATCTTTCTGCAAATTCTTAATAGTTTCTCTAGGTTAATAATGTGTACATGCCAATGTTTTCAATGTATTTTCATGAATTTTTCGTGGCGTATTGAATGTTTTCTTTGCCTTCCGATATATAAGAAGAATCTTTTCTAAATTTACTTAAGGTTTTTTTTTTAATTTCTACTATAGAATGTTGAACAGAGAATAAAACTTATAAGTCAAAAGATGAAAAAAAGCTGTTTAGGGAAGAGGAACAGCAGAAGAATAATAGGTCTTCAGGCAGCTTCCATATGTGATCCATTATACACAAAAAATCATATAAGGACCGTAAATTAAAAAATACAATTGACTTTAGCTTGATATACAGGAATTAAAAAAGGAAAGTGTATAATAAATGTATGTGTGACAAAAATAAATTCATAATCCATCCCAATCGCCACTGCCTAGAAGTTGTCACCTACTTAATGTAAGAAAATAATTATACCGTAAACAATTTGGATCTATTTGCCTTTTTTAATATACGGAAACACGATAATCACAATCGAAATATCCCAAATACCTACACAGTTCTTTTTTTCTGTTGCACTCACGAAGCGGATCTTCAGCTTAATCTTTCATTAGTATTATAAATTGATGTTTAATTTACAATTAAACTAGTATATAAAATCTTTTTACAAATATGTTGTACGCCAGATAAGCATAATATTAAAATTTATTAAACTCCTCATAACCAAAAAGCATTATTTAAAAAATATCAAAAATCCATATTACTTATTTTGGGTTTGTTTCATCAGATCCGTATCAGATTCATAAAACTGCAAGGGATTAGGATCTTCAATTTTCTTTAAATGCTTGCTAACGATTACATTTTGCCAGAAATCTAAATGTTTCCGTTTAAAAAGTTCGTCACGCACTTGCATAATCCATTCATTGTAGTCATAGGGCGAATAGAAACGGGCATCACGCTTGTACGCCTCCAACAAAGCGGAAATCTTTGTCCAATTTTCCGCTGGTAAAGAAGAGTCGCTAAATAACAATTCCCATATGAGGTCACGAACTTGGGCGAATATTTCCTTGTAAGCGTCCTTATCAGTCGGATCAATATTAGTTTGAGCTTTGATATAATATTTATAATCATCTAAAGGCGTTTCCTTCGATATCATCTTTAGATCTCTTGCTGCTTTCCTCCCTTTCTTCGATATCTTCTTTAGATCTCTTGCTGCTTTGGGTGAAGCAACTGCCTGAAATGAGTATAGATTCGAAGGCGATGATTCCGCTTGTTTATCTTTATCTTTTTTTAACCAAGGAGCCTTACAGCCACCAAAATTATAGAAATTAGCTGGTTCTGGGTCGTCCATGTCATCGAACAAATCCGAATCTCTGGCCCAGGCTGGACCTAATTCTTTTGGGACTATTTCATTCTTCCAAAAGTCCAGCATTCCTCTCCTCAGCAATTCATTTCTGACCTCAACTATCCAATCATTGTAATCCCATGGAGAATAGAAACAAGCATCATCTTTATGCATCTTTAAAAATTTGGCGGCCTTTTCCAATTCCATTTCTGAGGAGTTAAATAAAAGCTCCCAGACGGCTTTACGAGCGCCGGCTGATACCTTATCCCATATTAAGTACATCATTTCCGTGGGCACGAAGGCGTCAACCTTTACCTTTTCGTTCATTAATTTGGTGTAGTCTCCTATAGGATCTGTTAGCGATAAGGTGGCATCAAACTCTCCAAAATCATCGGGGACTGTTTCAGGTTCCCTGTCCATTTTAAGGCAACAGCGATGAGGACATACAATTTTGCAAATTTAACAAAATAACCAAAAACAACTGTTCCGCAACGTAAAAAAATGTAAACAATGAACCAAATGACAGCAACAACAGAGTGTCAAGAGTGCGACAGGGTGACAACGTTAGAAGCAGTAGACTAATTGGCCGTTACATTTGAAATATTTGAAAAAAGTACACAGTATGCTACCTTATATCATAATTGCAAATAACGAATATTTTAACTATCTCGAGAATGAAGCGTTTGTTACTGAGGCCTGATTGTTTCTATATGGGGAATTTAAAACAACTTTGGATGAAGAAAAAAAAAACAATTTTCTATACGGAAAGTGTCAATAAAGATTATTTTCTATATGAAAAGTGTCAATAAAGACTCTTTTCTATATAAAGGGTGTCAATAAATGTGTTTTCTGTGTGAATGTTACCCAAACATGGTTTTCAGTAGGCGAGGCGTCAACAATGAAACATTTCCATATGAAAAGTGTTAACAAAGATAGTTTTTCCATATGGAAAGTGTAGATTCCAACGTTGTTCTTTAAAGTGACAATTAGAAAAGTATCAGTAAAGACATTTCTCTGTATGAAAGGTGTCAACAAAGACAGACACTTATAAGAAAAGTATCAATAAAATGGTTTTCTATGCATAAAAAATGTCAACAAAATAGGTTTCTGTGCGACAAGCGACCATGAAGGCAACTTTCTATGGAAGGGTGTCAATAAAGACATTTTTTATATAAAAATATATAAGGAGAGACCGTCGCATAGAGACTGTCTATGGATTTACTTTTCGATACAAAAACGTTTTTTTTTAATAACAAAAGTGTCTTCCAAGCGGCTACATGAAAGCTGTAATCAAAAGTCTTATTCTATAACCAAACACAAAAAAATGTTCTTTATAGAAAATATGTACACGTAAAGATAGAATGATGACCTTTTGCATTTCTATTTCTGAGGAGTCAAATAAAAACTCCCGGATGGCTTTACGAGCACTAAGCACAAAAGATTGTTCTATATAGAAAATATATACATATGAAGACAATTTTCTATATAAACTTAATAATTCTTACACAAGATAGATCGAAAAGGTTTTCAAGAGATTTTCGCTACAAAAATCATCCTCAAAGACATTTTACTCTATGGAAGATTTACCATAAAACCTTTTACTATATGAAAACTATCTTCTAAGAGAATTTACTATTATTCTCTTGAAAGAAAATTTGAAAGCTTTTCATATAAAAAAATATCTACATTTCTTTAGAACATGTGTAGTGCGAATCCTTCCCGCGTAGGTAATGCCTACACTCGTAAATGAGGTAGATCCGAGACAATACTCATCGAATTTTTTCCAAAACCATTCCCTATATAAAATGTTTTTTTCCAAGACGTTTACCATATAATTATTCCTTCCAAGAATTTTTCTATTTGAAATATTTCTTCCAAAAAAATTTTCTAAGTTTTTTTTTCCAAAACGCAATCCTAATCACTTTTCCACAAGTAGTGACAAGACAAATCTGTATAATATAGCTCAAGGAAGTAAAACGTGAACAAGCAGGGCACCCACCGTTTGAAATATAGAAAATTAAGAATGACAGCAGAAGATTAAGAGGGTAACTCTCCGTAAAATAGGGGCCTGCACCCCGAGAAGTTCGAAACATTGGGTAAAAACACAAGAAGCATTGTAGTTATTAATATAAATGAAATGTTTCTTGAAAAGGGGGGCAAATAGAGTAAAAAAGTGATAGGGAAAACGACGGAAATAACTCTCGGTTAAGCTAACTAACTCAATAGTTGCAAAATATTTCCAATATTTCCTTTATATACAACTGAACGTCCGAGGCAGAGTCAAATTCGAAGCAAAATCCATATAAATATTAAACAGAAAGAAAGGTAAGAAGACAAAAGGTTTAAAATATACAAATGTCAAAGTATAGTTATAAACTAGCACTTATTTTCCTAATTTAACTCAAAAACAACAAGTTATAGTTAAGTATTTTCAATAGCTTTTAAAAACTATTAAATTCAAATCACTGCCTGAAGCGTTGCAAAGGGAATTGTCTCAATAATTTTTGAATGCAATTATTTTAAATCGGACATATTTATCGGTTTTTTTTTTTAACTTGCTGTTTGTAATAGAACTACAAGAAAAAAAAACACGTACAAAATGGACAGGAGACTTTAAATATCAACTGAATGTGGAATTTTCTATAAAACAGCTTTTTGGGAAGTTCAGCTGCAATTCAGCGTTTTGTATCTTTATTCTACGGTAGTGTGAGGGAAGAAACTGTCTTCAATTACAATTATTTTCTGTGGACAATCAACGGGAGCCAACACTATTCCTCATATTGAATTGTTTTTATTATATTTTCTATCACTTAATAGAAGTTCGCCTCTGGGCTAACGTCTAAAGGAATGAAACGTAATCCATAGTACTTGTGTGTGCAAACTCCAGAGCCATTAATGGAACTGTAACTCCCGGTGTTTTATCAAAAATTAAACGAAAATCACTAGTAGTCAGTATCAGTGATGACGTCGTACACTTTAATAATTATTTTGTAGTACATTCAGCAGCTACTAGTTCATGCACGTGCCAGGAGAAGTACGAAAAATTCAATGCCTTCATATACATTCACCAAAATAACATATTTCCGACATTTTAACTGAATTTTCTAGTATAATCTATATACTCAACTTCCTGCTGATACCTGCATATCAAAAATTAAAATTTCTACTTATCGCATCAGCAGAATATATCACCAGTCACCACTATTTAGCCGCTATACATTATTCGCTATGTAAAGTATTTCTTGTGCCGCACGCATGCATGATAAGCCGCCTCTTATGATAAGCCTAATTCATGCAATTAGCGACTTGACATAATATCAAATTGCGAGATAGGCGTTAAGTACGTTCGTTATCAATCGATATAAATGAAATGGGCAAAATATATAAAACAAAGGGAAAACATTTCCGCAGGAGCGATCATTGTATGGGTCTAAAGGGTAAGGAGACATGGATTTCGAACGAGAAATAATTACTCGAGCAATTTCGACATTATCATATTCTTCAGTAAAATGATGGGCGAAGGATTGTCTATCTTCATAAATTCAACTTCTTTCCATATGTAAGCAAAAATTTGGCAAAACTCGGTGGGCAATTTATCGATTCGTCAAAAGATACGTGGGTGTGACGAAGAAGTTCTCCTTTTACGTATAATATATCGTATTAGTACTTTTTCCAATGAAATATTTTTCATTTACTACGTACACAACTGTTCATTCCTTGATGCCTATAAAATCGACATTACATTATTCGAAGTAAACGCAATTTTAAATTAGTCTTTTAATGTGAATATTTTGAGGTACTATATAATTACAAAAAATCGCTGTTTTCAATAATTGCTATAACTTTCGAGTTATATGGAATTTTAAAATTTCTCTTATCTTTAAGGTATCAACAATAAATAAATATTATTAAATATTTATTTTATATCAATGCTTTGAGACACTACTTAATTTTTTCAAAAATCGCTGTTTTGAATTAATGCTATAACTTGTTAAATACTCTGAATTTTGAATGGGGCTTAGACAATATGCGGCAAATAGGTACAATAATAATAACAATTAATCACGATTTTGTTCTATATACATTTATATATAACAGAAGTGATTGACTTGATAACCTTGGCAATATGCTTTCATTATATTTGCAAGTATTATTAATTTAATTAAATTATTCAAATGGTTTTTACATAAAATTGAATATTTTTCTGCTCCACGATAATAGTTGCGATCAAATATGAAAACTTTTTTTGAGAAATAAAAAAAAAAAACGTTCGTTTTTCCAATCACGAATAATATTTTCATTTTATTCAAAAGTTGTTTCTCAATATTGCTTCTATTTATTCGAAAAAACAACGACGGTTTACGATTTTGAAATAACGATTTACACAATAATTTTAATTGGCAGTTGTCAGCTATGTTTGACAGACAATGCAACAATTATTTGTGCCAAGAAAAGGGAAAATAACCCATTGCGATGAAAATCTTTAAAAAATATATAAATCACTAAACCAAAATGCTCTTCCAAATTTATAGTTGAAACGTTCATTTCTAACAAAAATCTTAAACAATTTCCATATACATACTACACAAAAATAGTTTTCATAAGCAACTGTTACTTTAGTAACTCTGTAGCCATAGCAACACTGCTATTCAGCCATTCAGCTGTTACCCGTACGTAAAAAACAAGATACCAATCAACCTTTACGTTTTGTTACCATTGTTAACTTAACTACTGTGTTTGTAAGCTGTGTTGTTTTGTACTGTTTATTTCATTCTTAATTATTTACAAACTAATTGTGCGCTATGAGTCATAAAAATTAATGTATGTGAGACTGCATTGGTTTTTGCTTAAAACTGCATTTAAAAACTATTCCGATATCGGGTGTATTACGGTTAATCTAAGGTAAAAAAGGAGAAGAATTCGGTCGCCGCTGTGGCGTATAGAATGAGTAGCAGTAGACTTTGTTATTAAGACTGTGTTGTTGGTGCTGGTATTGTTATTTTTGTACTAAGTGGATGTGTAATATATACGGATTGGTGATTTTTATCTGAGAAAGTACAACAGTTTATTCTAAGCGGCGCAAGTGGCAAATTTGGATGTTTGGCAGTGGTTATAGCGTCGTGTTGTGTGTAGTTTGTTGGAAAGGCGGGTGTGACTACACTTTTGAAACAATTTCAAACCGATCAATCATAGAAAAGTAATTAAATTAAATTGTTATATGATAATTTTTCTTCTTCAATATTAATTTCGTAATGTGTTCGGAAGTGTCACTTCCTGTTTTGATAAATTTTCCATTCGAATTAAATTTGAGGCGACGATTTGAATTTCTACGCACGTTGAAAATCACTCATGCATACGACTACATTTCCTTACCTTCGTACGTTGACATCCAACATATTCTGCAAGTGTCATTATTAGAACACCCTCTACGGCATTGGAGCTATAAGAAAACCGGCAAGCAGTTTTGTTTTTAAGATCTTCATGTAGTATAGAGAGAGACTGTAAACACCTGCATACACGAGTATTAATACATAGAGACTCGATTGTAGGTGGAAACATTTATATCGGCACTAGAAAGCCATTAGGAAATCACACACAGTTTGCTGAAATTGCGGTATGCATTATTTTTTTCTTTTTTGTAACAATGTTGAATAATAATACGGGACGGTAGGCATTTGTGTAACAAACTAACAGAAAAAGTATAACATATTGAAGGAACGTATTGGTCCACGGTATGCCTTAAGATCAAGTTAATTTTTAAACTTTCTAAGCAATATTGCCACTTAGTGTGTACTTACACACAATTTTGTGATGCCATGTGTAATTTACTGTAACATGTGTATGTGTAATATCAAACAGGTGCACATATCATTCGGCGAACTGCGCCCATCAAGAAAATTTTGAAAAAATCAGCATTAAAAAGCACATGAGTCTAGTTAAACCAATAAGAATGCTAAAGAAATTTCAGTCAGGTCAACTGACTTACATACCCACCCAATGTTCTGGATAAATTAGTGTGATGACAGAAGCAAAATTACAACTTTCTGAAGACCTCAGCTAAAAGACGGTTCCATTGCGAAGTTACCCACAATGTGATCTTAAAAATCCTCCAAAGTGGTTCCGCTAAAGTATTTGGGTTTTGCTTGACAGTTTGCTGCATTCGCTCACTGTATTGTAAGCAAAAATAACTTATAGCACAAAAAACCGTTCTATTTTAACTCATAATAATAATATAACGATGTTTAGCATTATTTGAGACTTGCCGAAAGTCCAGTATCACATTCCTGTGGCATTTTCTCATTCTTTTGCACACATACATTTTAGCAATGTGTGCGTGCCACATGTTTTCTGGTCAATGAGAGCGCATACGTGAGAGTAATACTTTTGAAAAATACAAGATTGGCAATGCCTTTCAAGAGTTGTTTCCTGCTTTTTGCACTTTTTTTAAATGCATTTCATTGGATTTTCCGCAAAAACGAACGATTTCGAAAACCGCAAAATGTATGGGAAATACCCACGTGGGCGTTATAAACGAACGAGTTATTTTCGCAAAATTGGCCAATTGGTATGTTTGAGTCCTAAGAAGCATGACGATGCATACCATTTTTATTCTCAGACCTATGTGTCACTGAGTTTAGTGCAATTCAACGAATGATATGAATATAGAAATATATGGGTTGAACTAAGCTGGGCGTGACTTTCTGTTCGATTTTATACAATAACAAACTTTTAATAAACTGCGGTCCACGCATTAGGTATAACGAGAAAATTACATTTCGGCAGAGCGGTAAGTTTGTACGGAAGATACCGTACCGTAAAAGTTGGAGCAACGCCTCCCATTTTAGTTCTCAGAAATGACTCCACTAAAAGCAGTTGCTTGAAAGATATGAGACATGGATATGTGGGTAAAATCGGTCCTTCGTGTGGTAACTATCGAAATGGACGGAATTTCACACAGGATTATCGATCTATACAACGAGCAAAAATTTAGCTATCTACAGCCTGCCAACTAGAAATTACAAAAAAGAGATTGGATTTCAGAAGGTTGACCACGAAAGTTATCGTATTTATTAGTCAGACAGTCGGACATTGCTCAATCAGCTTAAAGTCATGGAACCTATTTGGTACTTTAAACGCTTACTTGTTTGTTATATTTTTGCCTCATCATTCCTTCGGACGAGGGTATAAATATCAGTGCTATTAGCTACCAGTTTTTTGGCATTTAGATTGGCAGTAAATATTGTCAAAATCGTTAACATTTATTTGAACCAAATATATCAACATTTGCAGTTATATTAAGGGAAGAAATCGATACATTTATCGTGGAGAATACTTTAAGTTGTTGGAGTAGTACTTTAAGTTGTTTATTCTTTTCAAGATACGTTACTTTGTAAGAACTTGAAATAATTTCTACTTTAATGGAAATACTTGAACTGCTGAAATATAATGTCAGAATTTAGTCGGGTTTGCTGCTAACAGCTATGTTTAGGCATTTAAATTAGTTGGGAAAAATCCTCAATGCAGTCTTGTTTTAAACCAATCCTGAAAACTAGATAGCAATATGGACCGTTTCATTTCTTGTGATCCTGTTCATTTCATTCGATAAAGATCAAAACATAAGTAAATTGGTCCAGTGGACAAAATTTTATCATACAAGAATCAAATCAATCTCTGGAAAATGGTCCAATTTCAGTATTGTACAAACATATTTGCCTCTCTTTAAATGTGAGTGTGGTTACGGAAAAAGATTAATACTTTCCCTGAAGCATTTATTGCCTACATTATAATTCAACTGTCAAATTGCGCCAATCACATTCCAAATTACATTTAGTGCATAACAAATTGTAAATTAAAAATATAATTAACCCACATAAACTTATATATTTGAGATAAAGAGACGATATGCCATTGCGCAAATTTTCTGAAGGTTTTTATTGTTTATTTGTAAATTCGTTTATGATTATTTTTGTCTGGGTTAAATTTTTGGTTGGGTCAATGTTCTAAATACGTACATTACGACACACGTGCTTAATAATTTTATCGCAATGGATAGTATGGTGGCAGCGAAAATTCTTCTTCGAAATTTTGAAGTTGGCGGGGTATAATATTTTACTAATTGTTCTAAAACAGGTATGTGTGAAATTTGAGGAAAATCCGACAACAAAAGCAAAACGAAGGGAATCCCAACTCGGTAGTGAATAGAAATACAACATTCTGAAAAATATCGGAAAATATAGAAAATATACTTTTTTTTGCGTCGAGAAGAGGTCTATACACTTCTAAGAAGGTACATTACGCAATGGTTTCAATGTGGTTCGAACACCAAAATTCAACCCTCGGAAAAGTCCTAATTGACCGCTGAAAGCATTGAAATAGCATATTGTAACACGCCCAAAGACTAGATTTCCTGTATTTAATTTAATGTATTTTTAGTCATGATTGCAACTTTAAGCCTTAATTAAGTCTGATTCAATAAGAAATACGTATACAATTTTACAATACTAACATTGTAAAAATCATGTATATATCATTAACAATAAGAACTCAAAAGAATATGATTTACAACGGCGGTCTACTTCATTTAATATAACTTTTAATTTTGTATGTCTGTCGTCCTAATATGCGAAAATACAATTTAATTTGAATTTACAGCTACTCCATAAAAAAAATATTTCATTTTTCTTAAAATTTAGCATTTTAACTAACTCTCCAGTTAATTTCCGAGTTGAGACCTCTTTCTCAATTTTCTCAACAATCTATAATGATATCAAACTGGGAGAACTTCCCAAAATTTTCATTTCAAAGTTCCAAAAATGTGGACTTAGCAGATAGTTAAAAACCAACATCTAAGATGTCAAAAACCGTTACTTTTGAGCTAAATATTTTTTGGATTTTTTAGCCCAAGCCCAATATTTTTGCCACCCTAATGTACTTAATGTGAGTGTTGATTGAAATTTTACTTTATTTTTAAATTAAATGTATTGCTTACATTCGTTTTCACACAGTTAACTTTTCAACAATTAAACCGACTGTTTGTGCAGCCCCGTCCAATGGCATAAATTAGCTATTCGAAGACGACTGGTTCGGGCCGCCAATCAAAAAATAAAACCAAGTATTTCAAAAGATTTTCAATCCTTCCAGTCGAAAGTAGATCAGCCTGGTTTTTTCTAATCACACAAGAATCGAGAAAAAAAATGTTGTCGTCATTTGTGGAGGGATTTGGCGTAGGAAACTCATCGTAACACCAGCAACCCCGTATGCAAACCTCTACGAGTATATACAGTAGAACAAATATTGTTGCCAACTCAAAACCGATTCCAGCAAAAATTTTCTATATATACTCGTACATATCGCTTCAGTCTCTTCCGAGCTGTTACAACAGTAACAGTTTAGAACAGCTTTATTCGCAGAAGACTAAGCGTTGTTGGCTAAGCCTTTATTCTTTTACCAGAGTTTAATTTTAAGAGCTTTTATTACAAAACTGTATTAATGTTGCATTCTCAACAGCAACTGTTTCAACAAATTCTCCAATTTGATTGCGCATTTTTCATTTCAGAGATAAATATTTGTATTTACATTCCGATTATTTGCGCTTTTTTATTTATGTGAAATGAAACAAATGTTCAGATCATGTCAAAAATATAAAATACAGACAAATACTGTTGTTTTAAACACAAAACGGCAATGTTTTGAAATATAAAAGATACCTACCCAGGTTACCCATTTACAATATCATTTTAAGCCAGACAATTGAAGTTAATCAGGTCTCTGGCCGTTTTTGCAAGCAATGCATAGCAAGGAACGAAATAAATGTGAATAATGTTTTACAATCTTCTGACTGTACGGATTTTCCTATTATAAATTTTACATTTTATCTGAGACCGGCATTAAATTTAAATCTCTTCGTTGTATACACACACCGACTTGAACGAATAACACATGATTTTTCTTTTAACTAAATTCCATCTTTTTCCATTTCTTGTTTCAGATGTCGGACTATTTTGAAATCTCCTTAAATCGTTCACATCAAAAAAGCTTCTCAAGCTATTTTGATAAAAATGTGCAGCCTTCTAACAAAGTGAATGAGCCGCAGAATCACCAGCGTTTATTGAAGAAATTTTCCGATATGGCTGCTTCCAGTCTTAACTACGCACTTAAAGAAAAATCATTTTGCGATGATGATAGTTTTCTTTATCGTTTTTTATACGCAAGAAAATTCGACTGTGACAATGCCATGGAATTGCTTATCAATTATTTACAGTATAAACAAAATAATGCTCATATTTTGAAGAACATTAATATTTTTGATGAAAATATACAACAAGCCTTAAGGGACGGAAATCCTGGACTATTGAGTCAACGTGATCGCAGAGGACGCAAGGTTGTAACATTTACAGCTGCTAATTGGAATACAAGCAAATACACCCTGCAGGATATATATCGAGCATTTCTGTTAACGCTCGATAAACTGCTGGAGGATGTTCAGAATCAAGCCTTGGGCTTTGTGATAATAGTAGACTGGACCAATTTTACTTATAAACAATCATCTCATTTAACACCAAAAATTTTAAAAAATATGATCGAAGGATTGCAAGTATGAATATATAATATATATGTTTTCAAATTTACAATACAATAATAAATCACAATTATTTGTTTTTGCAGGATTGCATGCCTTTAAAATTTAAGGGCATCCATTTTATCGCCCAACCCTGGTATGTGGATTTGGCTCTCTCCGTGATCAAGCCTTTCTTTAAGGATAAAATCAAAGAACGTTTTTATATACACGGAACCAATCTAAGCTCTCTACATCATTTAGTTTCTAAAGATATTCTACCACCTGAGTTGGGCGGTGAAGCGCCTAATGTTAATAACCTGGATTGGTATCATTCCTTATTAGATTATAGCCAAACATCATCGGTAGATCATTCAAAATCCTATAGACTAATAAAAGAGGTTGTGTATTCAAAACCATCTGTGACAATCGTTAATAGCTTAAGAGAAGACAATTGCTCAAATATAGTAAAGTACAAGTTATGATATAAAAATTATTCTTTTTATTACAGCGCCGTTTATTTTTGTGGTAAATAATGAATATTTGAAACGAAAGATTTTGTAGAAATACTGCGTGTCATTCCTATCATTTTTCATAGACGGAAGTTCATTTAAACTTACAGATGCTACAAGAAAATGGCGATAGATGTGCAGACATTTGAATATAAAAAAATAGAAATACGGAAGTCTGGCATATATGGCATATATCATAGACTATATTAGGCCTTGGTTAAACAAAGGGCGTAGCATCGCCCACATAAGCAACAATTTTGAACGAACATGTCTAACGCAATTTTTTAAATCAGTTGTAGCGGCCCAAGCATGGGGTCGATCATCATAACAATTTACCAGTATGATTCTATCAGTCACGAAATTGTCATATGCTAAATTAAGTTATCTTTGTTGGGGAAAGGGATAAAGCACATGTAAACTAATTTGAATGGAAATCTGAAGAATTAAATGTTTATAGGCAAGATTTGGTACAAAAACCGTTGGTAGAAAAGGGAAAGTGTTCTTACAAAAAGTGGGCGGTGACAACCCCATTTATAAAACTTACAGCTTCAAAAGAACTATTGTCATCAAAATTTGAGAGTATGTTACTCACAATCACGAAGGTTGTAATAGGTTATGATTGGAAGATCAGACTGGCGACGATTCAATGTAAAGATATAGAAGAACCTGTCTCATAAACTATTAAAGATTTGAGTAAAAAATTTGTTCCAGATGTGTTGCAATGGCCCTATGCAAAAACCATATAACAACCATCGTAAGGTACCGAATTTCGCAAAATGTTAATAGTACTAAATTGTTGACCGAATCTTGGCTAAGTTGGGAAACGATGACAATTAGTTGTGACAGATAGAAAATGCGTGAGAAATTGAAACAAGTGTGCCTAGTCAATGACTAACCCCTCAGCTTTCCAAAAGCTGTTAGTTCTTTGGCCGAACACTAGACAAAACCAAATATTGCGTTTTTTTTAATTCATTAAAATTTCCTCATTCTTATAACTTTGGCCAAAGCTATGAGCACTAACTCTAAAGGAGCTACTATTTGCGCACATATTTTCTTTTCGATTAGAATAATAGCACGGCAAGCTGATATCTTTGCCTTCCCCACACTCTGCATAATATATCCATAATTTTACAAATTTCGGTAAATATATTTTCATCCTTTAATTATTAATACTAAGCCTTTTTTGCAGATTATTGCAAATGATGTAAAGCAACATCATTTTTTTTTTTTTGCAATAAATTATTAATCTGACAATAAAACTCTTCTCTGCGGATTATCTATTTTCTACATTGTCAAATTTTGTAAAGGTGGTTTATTCACTTTTTTCTGCAATAAACATTTCACTTCACACTTATAAACAAATTTAAATTGTACTACACCATGTAAGTAACAGTTTCCGACATGTCTCTGCTTTCAGCTGGCATTGATGAAAAATTTCATTCAGAATGCTAAAAACAGACAATTTCGTATTCGTGCGATTATTAAGTAATCAATCAATGCCCATTTGCAAACTACATAATTATAGAATTTCAATACATAAGTTGGAGGGACGTCAAAACAATACCATTATGATAAACACTTCTACATTTCTTCAATATAAACTTTAAAAACTATTTTTTTTATTATCATTCCAGATGGTAAAGGTTAGCAGCGCATATTTTCAGAAATTGATAACCCAAATTGCTCTACAAGATTACCAAAATAATACTTCAATTTCTGGTTAACGTTATTCGGAGAGGTTAAACAAATTTTTAAATTTTGTGGCAAATTCGCCCACATTAACACAAGAGCAAGAGAGCGTTCAAGCACGCTGCCAGTATAAAGACTTATAGCTTTTACTAAAATAGATGAAATTTAATGCTGTGAAAGAATATATAATGCAACATTTCATTTCCAAAAAAACTGAAAAAACATCCAAATGTGAGACATTAATATCGCATATAGGCTGAAGAGTTTTCTCGAAATAAAATGTATTTTTAAGCAAATCCGAGCATGTGATTGGCAAATTTTAACTAGCAATGTATGTATATTAAGCCCGGGACAAGACAACGAAGATGATGAGGCAACTACATGTTGAGATTAATTGTTTGCCCTTGTCCAAGGTGGAAATGGAGCTAATAATTTTAATTTAGGGATATTATTTAGAGTAATTTCTATGAAATTAGGATATTCATAGTTTGCCCATAAAGACATTTCGAACAAAACATTTATATATAACATTTATATATAATCTCTTTTCATACAGAAAGTTGCTTTCATAAACTTTTCACACAGAGAGGAATGCTCGGAGAATATTTTTCATACAAAAAAATGTCTTCATAGATAAAAGGGAAAAATTCCTTAGCATACGGAAATAGTGTCTTCATAGACATTTTACAAACTGTACGGCCGCAATTACTGTACTGCAGTTGTTGTACAAATATCGTTATTCAGAAACAATTTAGCAAATATTAGTGTCTTGAACACTTGTGTCAATAGAACATTTTGGTGGAATTCTAATTGACAACAATAATCCTTTATTGTTACACAACAAATGGAGTTTTCTATACAATATTCAAAAGAATATACATACGTATAACTAAATACAAAATAAAAACCAAGTTCATCTTTTATGAGATTACTTAAGCTCAACTTTTGTAAAACTTTAGGAAATGGCTTGTATGAGTTGTTTCTCAAATGGGCTGCTATCTACTACTTTCCATGTTGTTTCATCAATTCATCGCCGGATTTGTAAAATTCCATTGGTTTTGGATCGTCCTTATCATCGAAGTAATCGGAATCTTTGTACCAACACAAACCCATCTTATCTTTGCAGATTATTTTCCAGAAATCAAAATATTTACGCTTGAATAGTTCATCCCTAACTGTGGGGATCCAATCGTTGTAATCGTAAGGTGAGAAGAAGCAGGCATCCAGTTTGTATGCAAGTAACAATTCAGCTGCCTTTTTAGCGTTATCTTCCGATAGTTCTGGTTCAGAGAACAAGATTTGCCACAGTACTTCTCGAACTTCGGCAAAAATCTTTTTGTAGGCTTCTTCGTCATCACAATCGATGTCATCTTGAGCAGCCATATTATGCTTGTAATCTTCTACGGCATTTTCCCTGGTGATTTTTCTTAAGGTCTTCGGGCTCTTAGCTGACTGATCGTTTCCTGTAGCCATAAGATTGAGTGGTGGAGCAGATGGTTTATTTTCCTTTTTTAGCCAGGCAGCTTCGGAGCCGGCGAATTTATAAAAATTGACAGGTTCAGGATCATCCATGTTATCGAACATGTCCGAATCTCTAGCCCAGGCAATTCCCAATTCGTTTGCCACCATGTGGTCCCTCCAGAAATCAAACATCTCCCGCTTCAACACCTCGTCTCTAACTTTATAAATCCATTTGTTGTAGGAAGATGGATTTTGGAAGCAGGCGTCTGCTTTATGTTGCTTCAGCAAAGCACCAGCTTTTTCCAATTGCTCCTTTGAAGGATTCTTTGAGCTGAACAGCAGCTTCCACACGGTTTCATGAACACTGTCGCAAATCTTATCCCATAACTCAGTCAGTTGCTCGTCTAAGATTTCTGCCTCATTATTCAATATCGTTCTGTCCATGAGGCTCTGATAACTTTTGAGGGGATCGGCTAAATCCAAAGTGGTCTTAACTTTGGAAATATCAAACTCTGCTTGCGCCATTGTCCTCCTTTGTCTGTTTGGAACTACGCCGCCAAAATTATGCGACTTGAAACTGTATATTGATTGAATTATTCTGACATCAGCCACTCGGCGGACAGATGAGAACATTATTCAGAGGTTAGAGTTGTGAACTGTGAATACTTTTGAATGAGTATTGATTAAAGCGATTTTCAAAGGTCTATTAGTAACAACACGACGCGACAAAACGCATCTAAATGTAAACAAATGTTGGGCGTAGGTTCTTTTGAAAGCATTCGCGTTAGAGCAATACTAATCGCAAACTACATGGAAGCGCTGTTTGTGCGTTTTTGACAAATATTTTTGCTATTCATTTTGTTAAAAGTGTAAAGTCAAAAGACATATTTTCTTTGTATCTGTGTAATTTTTATTGAAATTTGGATTCTAAACCGTATTAAAAAAATACCAAAAGGTAATCTTTTCCATCTAAACTAATGACAAAAAAATGCAATGATATAAATATGGTAATTTTTGAAGAGGAAGCATTTCCTCTTGTACATATTGTCAGTTAATCTGACAAACTTAAATATGATATGATACACAAACGGATAGATCTGTCTAGTTGTAAACAATTCGATTAAGTTTGCTTACTAAACTTTGCAAATTTTCTCAGGTAGCATTAAATCTGTCAAAGCAACCAATTTGCCAAGCACATTTAATGATTTAATTTTTTTTTGCCAATTTTTGCAAATAGAACTAAATTGAATAATTATAATAATAACTAAACCATAATACTAATTAAATTGATTAATGAATGAAATAAATTTGTCAGATTTATGTATGTGACGATAATGTGAACTCCGCCTAGGTGGATAACGCACTAACAGATTGACCTGGCGGCTCTAAACCTTTTCAAGAATATTGCCTAAATATTTAGTATAAAAATCTAAGCAAATTATTTACAGACAGGGTTTAACCTATCAGATCAATCAATCTGATAGTTCCTCATCCCGTTTGGGGCGTTAAGAGGATAATACACTAACAGACTGGTCTAATAGATCCCACATTTTTATGAATAATTTGGCTAAATTTTCATACTAAAGTATACCTAAATCTGCAGTGCTAACATGTTAGAACCTTTTAGATCATCAAGTAGTCGGTATCGATATCTTGTAAGTTACTCTTAATGCTTAGAAGAAGAAGAGTGATTTTGACTTTAAAGGCCAGTTTTATAATGCAAAACAAATGTTCACTGCCCGTGAAAGTTTATGTACTCCAAAATTTTCAACAGCTACAATTTTCGACCGATTTTGGTTTAAACGATACGCATTATCTCACCAAAATTTCTTTTGGGGGAACTATTACAGGAATATGTTTGTCAAATCGAAGGCGTATGCTTTTCTGTTGTTTCCCGAACAAAGTGAAAATCATATCGTCCAATTTTGAAATGTCGGTCCCATAGCGGAATTAATCGCAATCGGGATGTTTTTTTTCGATATACCAATCGTTGAAATGGTTACAAAATGGAAGAAATTGTAAGCCAAGCCGGCACGTGATTATTTATCCCATTGCCCAGGGACTGCAGATTAGCCAGAAGCCTGGTCCCAAGCTCGATGTATTTCTGCCGCACGATTTATCGCGAAACCTGGACTATATTGACGTCTATAACTTGCCGCGGAAACGGAACGCAATCGACAAATTTTTGAACCGGATTGCGGTTGGCAAAAGGAAACGCTATACAAACGAAGATAACTTCTGACAAAGAGCATATTCAAAGCGCCGTGAGATGGCCCAAGCGATCGCCAAGTTCGGATTAACATCCAAAGTTTTCCTGGTTGGTGGGGTTGGAAGGAAATCATCGTCTATGAGCTGATCCCATTAGACCGAATGCTCAGCAACTTACGACAAAAATTAGACGGTCGATCAGAATTGGTCAATAGAATGGGTATTGTGCAATGCAACATCTTTCGCGACGCGCCAGAAGCGTGCTTGGATGAATGATTCTATAGCATCCGTCTTCAACATTTTTTTTTTAATAATTTTATGTAACAAAATAAACTGTCGAGAATTACTAAATTTGATAAAACTGCATTCTGCTATGTGAGATCTTCGCTTTAAATGTTTGTTATATACAATTTTTAGCCGAACAAGGTAGGGGAATAAGGAATCGATATTGCGATAGAACATTGCAATAACTTTTCCCAATTTCTGCATTTTTATATAGAAAAATACTTTAAGCTTATTTTTTTACATTTTTAATTACTAGTAAAACAAAAATGGTTTCTGTATAAGCACATAAATTAGTAATTATTGTCTCCTGTTCTTTTCATCTGAGGGGCAACCAATCAATTGATTCTTTATATATCGTACTCGACTTTTCTGTGACAGCTGTTCATTTGAGGTATCACAGTCACAGATAATCTGTAATCAGACGTACTTAAATAGAACAATTTCGTGGCAAAACGGTTAACGTTTTAAACGTATAAAATATGGTCCTTTAGATTTCGCTTTGGTTTATTTGCAATACCCATTATTTGTATTTCCTTTTCCAATGACTGCTGCCTAACAGATGCCAACAGCTCTTTGCATTTTATTGCTAAATTTTCTAGACCCATTGCGGCATGCAATCGTACTTTTTCATCTGCTGTCTCCGATGAAGCCAAATATTTTAATAAGCGATATATAGGCAACAACATTTCTTGGTAATCAAATAAATTGTCCATTCCGGCCAAAAGATCACTTAATACCATAACTGCTGCTCTCTTCGCTGGCAAGTACTTTCCAGTGGTCAGTTCGCAATTAATAAGGTTGAGAAGCTAGAGAAGAGATTAATTAAAGTAAAATATATGTAAAAAATCAAGATTACTGCAGCCGTACCTCTTCAAAGAAGTTATGAACTTGGTACGTCAAAAGTCGGCACATTTGTGACAAGTTTGAGAAAGACGAATAGCGAAACTCATCCAAGTTTGAACGGCAACCGGCCATATAACAATTCAACAGCAATGCTTTATATTTGTAGCACAAGGCACCTGCATGCACAAGATTGAGCATTAAAATAGTTACGTTTAAGAGAATTGAAAACTTACCCAATTCTTTGCAAACCTTGAGCAGAGCCTCTCCAACCACCAGCCTGTAGTCCATGCTAGCCAATTCATTTGAATACTCATCGGCCAATATGTCTAGTACTTCCGTAGCGTTAACATTTACTAAGGCAGCAAACAAGCGAACACAATTGAGAAATGTGTAGGACTCCGTTGACTTCAATGTATTTAACGCTAATGCTGTCACTATGTGGGCACTGTTTAGAGTGAACTTGTCATTTGCGTTTATCAATTTTATGAATTTTTCTATGCCTTCCACTTGTACGTAAGATTCGTTTGCCTCCATTAGACAGCGGGCTTCTTCAAATTCGGCTTCTGAAGGACTAAATTGATCATTAATCGGATTTTCACGTTGAAGATGTTTTCGCAGGGATGTGATTTGATACTTCAGATTCTTATCAGCAGTTTCGGTCTCCAAACGCTTTAAAGATGGGCTTAGAGCCTTTTTTATTTCCCCAAAGTTTGAAGCCGAGCTTGATGCAACTATTTCTCTTATTAGAGCTAGCAAAACCATAATCACAGATACTTTCATATCATTGTCGGACTCGTTAGAAGTTGAGCTGTAAGTGGTTAGAATTTCTTGAAGAACTTTCAGAATTTGTGCAAGGTTTTCTTGAATCAGTGGCCTTAAAGCTTTGTGGTGTAGCAGTAATTCCAAAGATTTGATTAAGCACATGTTTAAATGATATCTTTGTGATACGTTTCTTAGAACTTTGTGCTGGAGTTCTTCGTCAGTCATCAACAATTTTTCACTTGAAGTATCTTCACAGGAATTCATTCCTGTCATCCCCAGAGATGGTATTAAGCGGAATAATGATATAAATACTTGATAGGATAATAAGTTAAAAGAGGATTCCTTTAGAATCACAGCTAGGGAATACATGTGAAGGGTAGAGAATGGAACAATTGTATCGTGTTCTATTTCTTTTAGTACAATTCTCATCTCCTGCATATTTAAAGGGTTTTCTTCAATTACTATTCTTGGATGCAAGTCCAACCAGCAAGGAGGATAGGAATGCTGGGCCACGCTTTTGATGATTAAGTCAAGTTCGTCATTTTGGCGGTTGTTCAGTATTTTCAATATCAAAGAACTGAGGTGACTGCTGATGACATCATGCTGGCCACATTGCCGTATATATTGATGACAAGTGATCAAAAGTGGAAAGTACGAAATGAGTAGTTCACTCGGCAGACACTCAATGGAGGAAGTACAGAACATATGAAAAAGCAGACTAATACGTTCCGCAAACACAAGCCATTCCATGACTGTGAGACAATCTTCTTTAATTGCTAATAGGTCATTTAGTTGTTCCCTTAGCCAGTCCTTTATTAAGTCCTTATTTTTAGCACTGTTGTCGTACAGTTTCCTTAGAGAAAGTAAACCAACTCCCATATGAGGCATCAACTCTTTATTGTTTAAGCAGGCCACAAGGAATTGTAGTATTTGTTTAACCAACGATTGCTGAGCTTTCACAGAGTAGGATTGCTGGGCCACCAAACTAGAAACCATTTCTGCCACAAGTTTGTTGTCTTTGCCCTTGGATTCCAACATTGCAAACAGAAGCGCTATGAATCCACCCGAAGACCACAGCTTTAACAACATATCCTGGTGAATTCTCTGTTTCTGAGGCGTCGGCAACAGGGCGTACAATAACATCAAGTTGCGGTAATATATCCTCTTCGAGACTGCCGTCCATATGCTTTGCAGTTGTGCCTTTAAAGTGGTAATCTGGGTTTGCTCCATGTGGTATTCTTTGGCGTCAACTGCGAAGAACAAACTGAAAACTGCTGCCATATAAGAAAGCACTATTTCATCTACTCTGCTCCCAGCTTGTAAAGGTTGTATATGGATGAGGGAAGAGAAAGCTGCCACTATTATCTGTGTTCTATGGAAATTGAATTTCGTTTTAGGGTCAGGGGCAAACACAGACTTATTGGGGCCATAAAAAACGGGATATAAATTCAGCTTCAGGCCATATTCCACAGTGTCTTCAATTAAAGAAACTAATAATGTCTTGTGACGTTCGGAAACTAAATTCTCCTTGGAATCGCTATTAAAATCAGCATTGCTGCAGATATTCCGTAGCAACATTAAAGAATAGATGGCGTACAAATATTCCGGGCTGCAGTCGGTATTAAAGGCATCGGCATTATCTCGCAAATATTCCAGTTTTAGTTGTTCCATTAGACAGCGCGTCACCTCCAATGGGGTTAGTTGGAGTGACTTTTGCATTATTTCTGCGTTCATTCGTATGCGCTCATAATTATTGGGCTTTACATCGCCTGGCACTGTTGAACATATTTTGATTTAATGGAAAACCGCAGACAGAAAAGAATGTATTTGCTTACCACTTATTGTAGGAAAGTGAAGGGTTTCCAATATTGACCAGTAGTTAGTAACACTTGACATCGCAAAGGCTTACGTTCATGAGGAAATTTCCTAAAGTTGTTGTTTACCGCCTAGTTGGTATAAAAAAAGAGCGTGTAATTACTAAAATAATTGAAGTCTGCTTTGTCAAAAAGTAAACAATAGATAAGTATGTGTTTTCCGAAACTCTACGGTAACCATAATATAACAAAACTGTGACATTGTCATTGCTCTGAAAGACAGGGTGATGCGTAACGTTTTTAACACAACACAGTGATGTCAGCAACAGCTGTGCTCTTTGATTGCCGACGCACCGGGCGCAATTTCACAACAAATTTGGTTTACTTTAGTTTTGCGGAAAGTTCAGTGCAGAAATTTCAGCTGAAATGGCCTACAATAAGGTGATTTAAGCTTTATTACTAATGTTGTACATAGAATGTAGTAATCAGTATGTTGTTTACCTATTTTTCAGGAATATATGATACTGGTTTTGGATGTGCGTCGTACAGCCTCAGAAGATTTCAAACAAAAAGCCACCAAATGTTGCGCCGACATCATAAAGCAAAAGGTATTTCAAAACAAAAACATTTTAGTTGCAATATTGTATTTTATTTATTTTATTGCAGATCTGTTGTGGAAAGAAAGATTATATCTCCTTTGTGTTGGTAGGAACAGATGACACTTCCAACGATTTAAACGCCAATGATTCTCCCGATGGTTATAACAACGTTACTCAGTATACGGGTGAACTACAATTGCCTTCCTGGCGGTTGCTTATGAATTTCTATCAGTTTGTTAATGAGACGCCATATGAGAAAGGCGAGTGGGTCGATGCTCTGGCTGTGGCTCATGAACTGTTGGAAAAGGGTGCACGGTAAGTTATGTGGTGGTAGCTACTGTTGGGTATCATTTTATGGTTTCTGATTTTCTCTAGGTCGGCGAAGTTACAACGAAAACGTTTGGTTTTGTTCTATGATTTCAATGATTGTCCCAATTCGTATGACTCTTTTAGGGAAACAACAACGAATTTGTTGAATAGTGATGTGGAATTAATTGTCATGTAAGTATTATAATTCAAAGTTTAGTATAAGTTTCTTCAACAATACAAAAAAATTACCTGTAGAATAATTAAAAAGGGAAACAAACAAGCGGACATTTTTAATAGAGTTCTTCAATTGATCAAAAGATTAAAAAAAAATTCTAATTCAACAACAACATATCGTACAAAAATAATTAACTGATACGGATACGAGGTTCCATCAAGATAGTGGCTCTAATTTTTACCATCCAGCTTTGGCGGAAATTTAAACATAAACATAAACTTTCCTATTGTCAATTATTATCCTATAAAAAAAATTCTGATTTAACAACAACATATTGTACAAAAATAATTAACTGACACGGATACCAAGTTCCATCAAGATAGTGGATCTAATTTTTATTGGGGAAAGACCATGCAGCTTTGGCGGAAATTTGATATAAACTTTCCTATAGTCAATTATTATTCTATAAATTGTATTATTTTCAGGACAAGACATATTCTATGCAAAACACAAGATTTCAGGCAAATTCTTTGTCCAATATTTTTATTCATTTTAAGGATCGCGAAAAATACTTGAGATGAACAAACAAAATCGAGCACTGTAAGCAAAGTAAATGACAGAAAGCAGCACTATAGACGGCAGTTGTGCCAAATTTGTGAGAAAAAGAATTTTGCGTATCCTTTTCCTTGTACATTTTTGACAAAAATAATATTTTTGTAGTCGTGTTTGTACGCCGACGGTGCTTCTTACCTTCTGGTTTGCACATTTCATCTTATTTCTACAGAATTTTTCGACTGAAGCGTATGAACCATCCTTCCTAACAAATTTTTCTTTTATTAACTATTCTATTAACTATTTTTATTTTATTATTCGTTAGTGCAAGCTAATCTTCTCCGTAATGTAGTCCTACACGATGCAATCTTTTTTTTGTATTAATACCTTTAATATAATAAATAATATTAATTACGTTCGTATTGAAATGTGATAAAATGATGATGAGTATCAGTTCTTACCTCAGTTATCCCAGCTTATATTTCAATTATAATGATTTATGAAAATATAATTCTTAGAATTTCCTAATTTTTCCCTTCTAAGAACACATGTTCAGTATTAAATATTACAATATTGTATTTACACTTTTTCTCTTCAAGATCCCAAAATATTAAGTACATCGACAATCCAGCCAACAATAATTTACCTCAAGCCATATTCGATTCTTCGCAGAACTCCCCACAGCGTTTGGAAAATGAGAAGTTTGCTTTACGTTTAGTGTCAGAATGTAATGCCACTCTCTGCAATTTCAATGAGGCCCTATCAACAGTGCTGAAAGTTAAAAATAAACGCCCATGGACCTGGAATTCACAATTACGTATTGGTTCAAAGATAACCATCAATATTACGGGTATAATAGCAGCAAAAAATGAATGTACCATTAAGTTGAAGAAAGTGTGGAATGAACCTGGCGAAGAGCTTATACGTGAATGGGGCTATTTTATCGATGGTAATCAAGTGTGTCCAGAAGAGGATGAGTTCATGGACGGTTATATGCTGGGTGGGACAGCCATACCTTATGATGAAACGACCGATGATGATAAGAAGAAACTACCGCCAGGTTTAACCTTTATGGGTTTTATACCTCGTAAAATGGTATATGAGGAATATTTTAGTGGTGAATCCACGTATTTGATCCTTCATCAACGTGGTATGACTTCGTCGGCCAGAAAGTTAGACGGCCTGGTGCGAGCGCTTCTTGATGTCGATAGGGCAATTCTCTGCTGGAAGGTGTATAGTGCGAAATTCTGCAAGCCAAAGATTGTTGTGTTGTTGCCGAATCAGGTAAGAGGAAATACAACAATACTTGAATTTGAAAAAAATTGCGGCCAATTTCATTTAAATTGAAATTGTTTTCAGTTTTTTTTATTCCTAAAACCCAAGTTGTGCCTTTTACTATAAAACCAATTTGATCCAAATTATAAATATGCAACAAATTATATGTATAGTAATTTCAGGCGAATTGACGAATTAATTTAATTTTAGATTGAAGAGGATTGTCCTGCGACATTGTCCATGCTGGAATTGGCTCATCATGATCAATTTCATTTCTTCGAATTTCCCAAACTAGCCACTCGACATACAGAATGCTCCAAAGAACAGTTGGATGCTATAGATCATTTAATTGATACTATGGATTTAACACTAAAGGCTGAAGAATCCGACAAACCTCGTGATACATTCCAAAAAGATCTCCTCGCCTTCGATAGTCTACCACACATCTTTGAGCGTAACTTCATGGACATTATGGAGCGGAAAATTTTATGCCGAGCCAGCGAAGATGATGATCAATTTCAAGAAATGTTAAAAGATAAGAATTTTGTTGAAATATATTGGAAATTACATGAGAAGATCGAAAAAGACGCTAAAACTGCAGCCAAAGAAGTTAAGAAAGTGTTTCCGCTGGAAGTGAGCGACGAATGGTTGCAGAAAGTTAAAGCCAAAGAGAACAAATCGGGCGTTAAAGATCCACAAAGGGATGATGCCGAGAATTCAAACAATAATATTGAATTGTCATTTGATCATGTGCGTTCAAGCTCGCCAGCTGAAGACTTCGAACAGTTGCTAAAAGCCTACGTATTTCCCATTCAGGATAGCACACAACGTGATGTCAAGTTCAATCATTATGCATGTCAATTGCGTTATGTTGTCAGGAATTTAATCTTCAAACACAAACCCCTTACTTCGCAGGATTTTGAGAACATTTGTGCTGCCATAACGGTGTATCGTAAACGTTGCTTTGTCTTTAATGCATTCGATGATTATAATTCTTGGATTTCTTCGATAAAAACAGAGGTTACAAGTCGGCGTATGCACAAATTTTGGATGGAAGTCATTGTTAAACATGAGCTGGGCTTGTGTTTTATTGGCGAGCCCTCATTAGATGAACAGATAAAAGAAAAAGATTTTTATAATTTGGAATTTGTCGAAAATCAAAATAAGCTGACGCCCGAGCAAATGGAAATGAATGACACCGAAATGGATGATATAAAGCCAAATACAGACGATTGAATTAAGAAATACCTGATGTTTTGTATTAATACAATGCAGTAAACTAAGTTTTAAAAAATGGTTCATAAGAGGCGAAGAGATGAATAAATAAAGTTATATAAATACCCAAAAACATATATTTTGTTTGGTACACTTGAGTCTGAAAATGGACTGCATTGTCGCACCAAATCATGTATTTCATATATAAATTAACTGCCAATTTTTAACTGGTAGGCTGAAGTGCATAAATTTTTATCTACTTGCCATACAAATGACCGATTTGGGACCTTCATACATTCGTTTGTGTGTTTTATTTAATGAAATTAAATGCAACCAAATTTCATATAAATCAAACATTTGACAAACTTCGGTCTGAAAATGGAAATGAGCTGCACTGTACTGCCGCTTTCCTTAAAAAGTATATGATTTGGAAAAATTGTTCTTTCGTCTATGATTCCAAAACGGAAGACTTTATTGAACTTCATCAATTTATTAAAGAAAAAACTGTTTTTTTTTTATAAAAATTCAAAATTATACGGCCAGTTTAAATTTTATAGAGACAAATTTCAAACAATTTGAATTTAAAGATTTAGTTTTTTTTTTTTGTTTATTTTTTAAATTTCAAAGAATTTTGTTGCTTGTTCTCATGAAAAGCGATTTTCATTGTGAATTTTTGCAAAAATATTCTTCAATGTTAGATTTAGGAAAAGGCTATCAAAATAAAATGAAATCTTTCGGCTTAAATATATTTTTTTACAGTTATTGCTTGGATTCAACCGAAATTTGTACTATAGAAAGAATTGAAATTGTTCCCCAAATAAAAACTGGCCGAGTAACTGGCTTCCAAAAATGGAACATACGATTTCGTTTCGTTTATTTAACAATCTTGTAATTTAAAGCCTCTTGCCCAACCTGAAGTAGATTACAATATACATGAAATAAATACTAGCCCAATAAAAAAAAAAACAAAATATAATTTAGAATACAATGTAAAATTAACTAGTAACTATTAACTTATAGTTAATATTGGCCTATTTCACTTATTTTTAGTCGGATCTGGGCGGAATTGAGTATCACTGAAGTGACTATCCAGCCACATATTTATATATTCGGAGCAAGTTGTGAATTATTGTACTTTTTTTAAAAGGCATTTATTATTTCAAAGCTACAATAAAAAATGAAGTTACAAAATCCAACATTTGATATTTGTTTGGAAAGGGTTAATGATGCAACCGTTATACACATACGCTGGGTTGTATTTCGGCAAGCTTTACGATAAAGAACATATCATCGGACTAAAAATAAGGGTGATAAATCAAAATGTTTGTTCAAGGTTTGGAGATATGAAACGTAGAAAAACACGCTGCTATTTATGTGCCCTCAAATGTGTCAATTGTTCTACTCCCCCTTTTTGACATTTCATTCCACCCGACGTTACCACTTAATCTCATTTCACAGATGTTTCCATTTTTAGTTACCTGTGCTGGTGGCAACTCTTGCATTGACAAAAAATTTTCAAGGTAAACGTAAACCAAAGAAGAAGGAAAAAACTCATCTACTAAATCACAAACGCCGCGAATGTTGACGGTGTGGTCGTACAGAAAATAAATTGTGAAAGAAAATTATAAGTGAGACCAAAGAATATACTATGACATAGTTCCTGCCAAATGTGGTGAATTATTATTTAAAAAACGACAAAATTTCAAGTTATAGATAAAAGCTCAAGTAACAGATGTCGTCTTTAGCGAAGACGTCAGTCATAACTTGCTAAAGATATTGGATTAGATACGGTGCCTGTGCCTGTGCGTCGTGTGTGTAAAAGGAAAAAAGGGAAACAATACTACACGAAAATGGCAACAGCTGATTTCTTTTTCAAAATGAAGGAATGATGATTACACAAACAAAACGAAAACATTTGACAAACGCACGTTGGCGATTGATGGTGGAAGGTGATTTAAAAGGGATAACAGAGTGTGAAAGGAGGCGGATCGTTAATTAAATGTTACGGGTGGAATAACCAATTAAATACGTGTGTGCAGATTTAATAGTGTTTTGCAACATCTCGTTTAATCCGATAGTGGAAGAAAAGCTAAATTTCGTTATTTTATTATGGGGTTTCCGTGTTTGATTTGGTACCAGCGGTAAGGTAGTTGTTAATCGTCGGAAAGGGACACCGTAAAGCCAGGAATCCTAATCGTTAAATAATGTAAATGCAACAAGCTTTCGACAGACATAGTGCAATAATTATTGTTAAGGAAAAAATTCCACAAAATTGTAAAGAGAAAAACTGTAACAGGTCACATGAATTCTAGTCATTGTCAATGAAATATATTAAAAGAACATCACAAAAGAGTGCAAAAGAAAAAATTCTACACACCGAATATCAACATTTGGGTACCAAAACAACAACTACAGCAATAACCGCGAAACAAATAAAAATAAATCGTACAATAAAAATTACTTTTTAGCAAAGACATTTATAGTTTTTATAGTGTATTAAAAAAACAACGCCAACAACAAAAGCCACAACTGTAAACGTCAATATCGGTCTAAATGAAAATTCAAATAAAACTTAAGCAAACATTTGTCTAAACATTTTTTTTTCTTTGCCACCTCAACTTCCCTCCGACGGCTCCGCTATCTACGAGTATCTCAATTTTCTTTTCGAATTCAACAGACTGTGACATTTGCCTTCAACCGTTGTTTCTGTTGCCTGCTAGTGGGGTAGAAAAGTAAAAGTCGACGAAATATTTATTTGAACGAAAAGAGAATATCAGCAGAGTCCTGCCTTATATCTATACTTTACAAAAAAGTTTATGGAGCGGCTGTCATTGGACTGATTCCACATCTGCCAAACAAATACAATTACTGTTATATTTCTACTACGGGATACCAATGCAAACGTAAGTGTAAACAATGTTTTTATTTCTTGTTTTATCAGATATGGTGAGGTTAAAATGACGGCACCTTTTTTCCAACGCTATTTTTTAGTACTACTCGTTTATTTCTGAGTGATTTTAAGCGTGATGCTAAGAGCTCTCTCTAGGCGTATATATTTGGAGCCTTGTTGACACCTTTTAAAATTGGCAGTCGCTCCTTTGTATTTTTGTGCTGTACATAGCCTTTGGGATTTAGAGTATAGAGTGAAATATAGGATAATCGGTTTTCATGGCTTATTGTATTAATCACAATAGAATAGATAACCAAAAGGCAAACAAATCGTTATAGCTACAGTGTAAAAAACCCGATACTGAGAAATCGGATGTTCGGTTTTTTTCTTCTTCAAAGTCTCTATTTTCGAGTAGGCGGAAATCCGAAATTTTGAGGTAGGCTAACGGATAAATTTTTAATTACTTGCTCTATTTGTTACGCACTCGGCTATCAGAATAGGATAAGCATAAATTGATAAGGGTGTAAAAATCGTAGGAGACGAATTACATTTTAGATTACATAATACGGTATGAAATTAACGCTAAATTTTAATAGTTTAGCGTTTTTTTAAAGTCTCTACGCAATAATTCCATAATTTTACATATTTTGGTTAATATTTTCTCATATTATAATAAGATGATCAATTATATGCGAATACCATTACATATGACGTTTAAAAACGATAAACTATTAAAGTTCCACGTTGGGAAAGAGAACGAGAAAGGACAAAATTACGCTCTTGAGTTAATATTGGAAGCGAAATTCATTTCAGAGAAATAGTAGACCATCGCGAAAATGACGTAGTTTTGCAAATTTGTTAACAAATGGACAGGTAGTGCAAAAAATCGACATTTTGATGAATCTATAATAAAAATACGGCTATAATTTGAACGGCAATGCCTGGTAAGGACACCTTTGGAAGGTAAATATCATCCCCATTATTGTTTAGCAATTCCCCTAATTGACTATTTGTACCCAATGTGTTGTCATTCCCTTACGAGAATTTTAAGTGTCCAAATATGGACACTGGTTATATTTAACATATAGAATTTGCGTTGAATAAAACAAAGCTTGTTGGAAAACTTAACACTTCTGGGCCGACAATATCTGACATTTATTTAGTGCTACGACTTTAAATGATATTTCTCTTCATAAGGAGATACACATATCGGAAAATTGTTTACAAAATTGAAGAATTATTTAAGTACATTGTAGATTTACCGTATTTGTGTTTTAAATATGAATTAAAAGAATTATTTCAGATCTTATTATTAACAAAAAGCTTTGGTAAATATAAGGAATAAGAACTTGAGTTTAAACTATACTACGAACAAGATTGCGTGGGTTATATCGTAGAACCCGAAACAAGCCATATCATACACAACATTTCCACTTTCAAAAGTGATACCAGAGGAAGAAGAGTGCACACAAGCAGTGGAAAATAAGGAAATGCGGGGAACAGCATTTGTGGCCAAACCTACAAAAAAAAAAAAAAAAAAAAAACCAGTAAACAGAAAAGAAAAATGTATTATTTATTTATTTCAAAGAATTATAAAATGCGAATAAGGATGTTAAACCACTGGCCAAGTATATAGGGAGAAACGTTATCATAAAATTAAACCATGTTAAAAAAACAGTAAATGACTAGCGCAGATAATTAGTTCTTGAACAGTACATGGAGCAATGACACGACGATACTCTATCAATTATTTCATAGCTCAGTTCTGTGATTAGTATATAAGATATTGACGGAAAAAAATTTTATTCTCCAGAAAAATAATTGAAAGGCATAATCAAATTTAAATCATGAAGTTTAAGTTTTGTACCGATTCTCGTTCTGATTTCTAAGAAATCATGCTCACATATCACATAAGAAAGGAAAATTTAATTATACCCGCAAAATCTTCTTCAAATTTCTAAAGATGCCTTCGTAAATTTCTAAATTGGGTTCACCTAAATAGAAAGCTGCACGCTACTGATATAATATGGTGCGCAAAATTCTTTTGGTTTTGTACATTTTTTGACGTATTTCATATTTTTGCAACTTAGTTGTTTTTAAAGCTAAATATTTTTTTTTAATATTTTGAAGACTTGTTCGTCAACCCTTGTTTTCATCTGCTGTATTGAAATTGTCAGTCGTTTTACTCATATTTACTTTCAAATTCAAAGAAAATATATAATGCACATAAACAGGGCTAGTGGTTTGCTTCATAATCCTCCTGGGTCATAGTTAGAAGATATTGAACTTTATGCGGAACTACACTAAATGTTCTGTTTTTTTTTTTTTCTTTAGAAGATAATAGCTTAGACTATTACAAAAATCAAAAAATTCCTGAGTTTTCATATTTTTATTCGGTTGATTGAACATTGCAAATGTGTGACACTCCGCTAAATTTGAGATATGTAAAAATGACCTTTTTCAAAGTTGCTACATAAAATAATGGTCAGAACAGTCAAAATTTTACTTTCTTCATAATATTTTTCCTGCATCGAACTTTGACACATTTTTGACCGTTTCCCAGGTAATCCTTTGGTCGAAAATATTTGTGGCAGGTTTAACTTGGACTTAATAATGTTTGTTGAGTTTTTTTTTCTAGAAATTCGTTCACAAAAATAGGTATTAATTGGTTTGCGTGGCTCTGAACCTATGTCTCATCACCAGTTATAGTTTAGTTTCAGTTTAGTACCTCTCCGCGATTGAGTTTTTGAAGAAAATTCGGGTCCTTCGGCAGTAGTCGAGTGGCAAAATGATACGGATTTATTCATGGGAATGATGATTTTTCACTTTATCGGTGTTAACTTTAGTTGAAGATGCTGATGGCCGACCAGAATGAGGCAAATCTTGCAGTAATATTTTGAGAGATTCGCACAAGAAATTCCATTTGAGATAAATTCGTTGTTCGATATTTGTATATACCTGGGACAAACTGGCAAAATTGAGCACTTTTGAAGAAGTAAACGACAGATCGCGCCCTAATTCCGCGTCAGTTTTAAGAAAAATGTTGACAATCTCTAAGCAGGCTTTTTTTAATGATAAATCCCCGGACCTTTTTTTACATAATGTGTAGATGTTTCTTTGAATCAATTCCTTTAATTATATATGTACTACGCATAACACATTGGTTATGCGCTGCAAATTACTCCAATTTATATAAGGATTACATCATTTTTGCGCTTTAGCCTGATGTCGACACAATTTTTGTATCTCTTACTTTATTCACAATGTGGTTGGTTAATTTTATTCATAAATTTGTCAAACAGACCGAGCGTCGTGTTGGCACACAAAAAAGAAAGTAAAATGTGTTTGCGAAATAATGTACGCACAAAATCCTTGATAGCATCTCATATTTATAAGTTGTAATCGTAGTTTTAGAAGGATTTGTGTTTCTTGCGTTATTTTACTCATTACTTTGATTAAAAGAAGCAAATAACATAAACAAGACAATATTGATGTAATATCTATTTCCAAACTACAGCTGGTTAACCAAGCTGACTATTTTTGTTCTTTTCTTGTTAATTCTAATATTTCCTGCATAGGATGACGGTTATTGTAATTATTGATTATACATTTATTTAAATACATTTATCAAAGTAAAATTAAACGAACCATTATGCAAAAGCCATCGTAGCGTCGGCAGAGCCTTTCAAAAGAGAGAACGTAAGATTTCCAAGGATAGAGCATTTTGGCAACCCCCGGTATGGCCGACTGCATTATATAACGCTGTCTAAGCATTGCCAAAAACATGCAATGAAGTATTTTGCACACAGTTAGGTGAACGTTCTGACATGTCAAGTTTCTACGTCCCTTTTGGTATTTCGTATAAATTTGACACGCCTGACTGAAAATTTCTATACTACTTTCGGATTGAAGGACATATAAAAAATGCTTAGTTTCATTTGAAATAATTGTTTATGTTGATCACATGCGATTTGGTCACCACATGAAAGGGTCTCGATTTTTGCTATATAAGCAAAAGAAATCCTTATATTTTTAGAGTTTGAAATTATTTTTGCATGTCAATTAGTAGACTACTATTTGGGGTAACGCCTATGTTGCGTAGCGAGCAATAATTTTTATATAGCATAATGATGTATAACTCCAGCCAATGCCACAATCTTAACGAGAAATCTAAAAAAGTTGTCAATTAAAAAAGACATCAAATTGTTTTTTTTTAATGCCAGATATGCTAAATCCACAAAATATCGTTTTTTATAATTGCGACAATTTTTATCTTAAAAATGTAGAATGGTGCAAAATTCTCAATAATGGATTTGGATTCGGCAGAACAACATTTATATATTTCGTGTGATTTGATTAGACAGAGCGCAAGTCAACGTTCATTTGTTCTTCAGTATTATGAACTCAACTATTTCTAACAAACACTTATTGCATGTTAGTTGCAGAGTAACATGGAATTTATAAAAAGGTGTTGTGAAGTTATAAACAACCCAAGTATCTCTAAAGACAATATTGTGAAAGGCAAATACACTTTTTAATATCTGTTACCAGCCAAAACGCTTGAATTAAACATCAAATTTATTTTGTTGCAATATAAGTTGCTAATGCTCTCTAATTTTGTTTATTTATTATTTACAGTTCTCGACGTGAGTGTCCCTCAAAACAGCAGACAAAACAACGGAAGAACGAAACCCTCCGAATTAGTGGTTCTTTGGTGATTCCTTCCCAGTGCAAAGCACGACAAGGCAGATCGTAATACTTTACTTTGCTTTGATATAAAAATAATTGGCTGGTCACGATTCTCTTTTTGCGCGAGCGGGAAAACGTTTTTAGCGACAATGCTCTCTATACAGCAACTGATCAAAGCGTTAAGAAGGCTACAAAACAACAACACCGCAATAAACGGTGGCGATTTGATAAAGGGTATTAAACATGTGGCTGCCGCTGCTACAGTGACAAACTCTGAGGGAACACCAGCCGTAATAAAAGTTGTTCCGACAGCAACAAATGTTCCTGCAACATTTACGACGTCACATGCGAATAACATTGAAAGTAGAAATACTGAAGAGTTACCAAACACCAATGTGACAATGAAGACGTCATCATTGCCAGAGCAACCAGAGCAAACAAATGCCAACACTCCGAGCAACGGTGATAGCAGCACCAGCTGTTTCGTTTATGGTAGCAGCACAAGCTGCTCCAACCGTAGCGACGGCAACATATCTAGTCAGACCCAAACACTCGATTGTCATGTTAGTCATAACGAATGCTTTAGTTTGTATTCGCCTTTGAACGTAGACGGTTCGAAAGATTTGTGTGGACACGGAGAAAACTCTATTACGCAGGACTCGAGTATAGCACAGATTTCTCCCTCTTCTCCTACTCAGAAACAGCAGACGACACATACAAATAGTCACTACCACCACCATCAATTTTATAACAATCAAATACAGCAACAACAACAACGCAGTCGCCGCATACAGAATTTCTTTCAACAACAAATTTTCCATCAATTTCAACAATTCCACACTCAACATAATAAATATTTAAAGGCTAAACATAAGCAAACCCAATTTGCCATGTCCTCGTTAGCAGCAGAACCTTTAACGACACCAACATTACAGCAGAAAGATGACCATCAACATCAGGCGCCATCGTCTGACGATGAATCATCAAAAGCTCCGTCAGCTTCCAAACACCAAAACTCAACATCGGGTAAACCTTGTTTCAATACAGGATTGGGAGATATATTGCAATTTATGGAATTGATTGGAAATCTTAAGGTAAGAGTAAAAACGTAATGTTCCATCTAGTCCAGTAAGACAGACATACTTGATAGATATAATCCATGGGACATGGCTTTGATGGCATATAAACCGTGTTTTTCTAGCCTTTTTTTCATATGTTACAATATGTTTTTATTAAAAATATTGCTTCAACGAACGAATTGAAGTTTTGTTATGAAGTATTTTCCTACTTCTTCAGCATTTTGTTTCGCTCACATGTGTTTTGTATGTGCTTTCATTCATGTGTTTTATTGTGTTGTATTCCATTTTCGCCGCATAGGCCTTAACAAGCGAGATTATGACTGATAGAAGTTATTGTTTTAGCCATAAGCAATATTTGCTGTCAGTTTGTTAGTGCGTTACAGAAAGGTTATTATTCTTAATAATTTGTAATATGCTGGTAGCCTAAGAAAGTTGTGTGTATGAAGTAATTTATAATATTGAAAGGAAATTTCCTAATGCTGTGTAATTTATTTTAATTAAAGTTGGAACGGGATAGAAAACTTCTCTATTTTCTAAATTTTTCGACTTTTTGGGAAAGAACTAAAATCCTCAACAGCGTTTCTCCTTTCTCCTACCGACAGTGATTTCCAACACAAAAGCCCCAAACTTGACTTACATGTCATGAATAGGAAAGAATTCCTCATATTTAGTAAAACTGTATGCACTTCTATTTTCATACCTATTGGCTGTTTAATGATGATTCCGAATATTTTTATAACATAAATTTTTTACTATTATGCCTGGGTTTTGGGTACAAGATAATAAGTATTACAGTCGCTTGTAGTAACGCAAATAAAAGCGTTTATAAAGTACTTCAGAGGACAATTCAGGAGTTACCCAAATGTAGGGTTTTTAAAGATTAACTGCATTCCCAATTCCAAATTAGCTTTGAAAGCTTTGCTAATTTCAAAATGATGACATCGGCGATTTCGGGTTAACCGATTTTTGCTTCAAAGCGGTCTCAACTCTTAAGCGGAAATAAATAAATAAATATAAATTGCGTCGAAAATGATTCTATTTAATATATAATAATAAATAGTAAATTAAGGGATAGTAATAAACCTTAAAATGTTTTTAACTATATTTCGTTTTTATTATCAAATATTTTCATTATGTCCGAAATGTGTCGTATCTTAAAAATGTTAACTTTTTTTGGTTTCAAAATTGGATTATTACAAAACTGCGTTTGCTTTTACTTTAAATAAGCAAAAAAAAAAAAAAAAAAAAATATATATAAATAAGAAATTAAACTGTTTTTCAAAATTTTTTTAGTGCGATCCTACTTTTGTCAGGTCCGGAACACACTTTCTTTTAATCATTTGATTTGTGGCACAATGATCAGTACACGCGACCGTAGTGAATCTGTTTGTTGGTTGGAGCCCCGGTACAACAATCATTATTGAGAAGGGGTGGTACGGATTAAAACTTCAAGTAGTCAGGTAATAGTGTTCACTATTTATAAAGGAAGACTGGTTTCTTATATTAGTTCAATAATGTTTCTAGAAACTGACTGATTGACGCTACAGCAAGATTCTCTCTGAGTTTAAAAAAATGTGGTAATTTTTTGAATCACAATATTCATTCTAGATTCGAAATGTATTAAAAAGAGACAATGCAGAAGTATTAACATTATCATCCCTGGAAAGCAATAATATTGCACTGCGCTTTGTTCTCCGTATGTTCAACTTTTTAAACGTGAAGCACTCCCAAAATTGGAAAATTATTGTCAGTGTTTTCTGTTCACTATTTAAAGGTTTTATATTGCTCTACATGGCAAATATGCACTCGCATATTTGATATATATCATTTTATTTAAAATAATACGTGTTGTAATGATATTTTTAAACAAATGGGAAATTTGTACTGCTTTTTGACTCCAGCAATAATTTAGCAAGCATAGATCCGCACACTAGCAATCGAGAAAAAGTCAGTTAATCCTTCTTACTTCAAAAAAGAATTGCTGAATACAACTGCTTAAGCTTTGTGTAAAAATATCCTTATCCGAATACTTTTCAATATAGGAATACACTGAAGGAAATAAAATATTTTCTAACCTTGCGCAAAACTAATCCGTCGATGTCAAAATTACTATCGAATGTGTAGAATATGTAGCCCAAGAGAATTTTTGCAATGAGTGCAAAGGCTATTCGACCGTCTTAATGTTTTACTAAACATTTCCGCTCAACGGTTACTTCTATCGATAAACTGACAAAAATCAAAAAAAAAAAAAATCGGGAAAATTAGAATCCTGCATATTTCGAAAGTGATTGCCCTAACATCAAAATGATTTCATTTTTGGGAGCTTTAAGGGATTCGGGCAAAGTAGCGTCTTTCACATGGTGCCGAAAATGATTATAAAATCACCAAAATAAACTATCGCTAAATGTGTTAATAACTTTTAAACTGAGCACAAAATCTCGAAAATGGCATTAATTTTATCCTGCGAAAGCTTGTACCAACAAATTCGAGCAAATATCGGAGATATAGTGTCAAATCGTTGAAGATATGAATTCTTAACTAAAAAGTAAAAACAAATAATAAATAAAAAAAGTTCAAAATTTAGTTATTTTTTTGATTCTTTATTCAAAGCTTTCGTTGAAGCTAAAAAATTTATCTTTATGGCGGCTGACAAATTCGAGCAAATATTTATTTAATTAAAAACTAAAAAGAAATAACAAATAAAAAAGTTCGAAATTGGTTATTTTTTGTTAATTTTTTTTTTTTTATTTTTTATTCAAAGCGTCAGTTGTTATATAAACCTTTGCGTTTTGGCATTTTTGCAAAAATGTGAAAGACACTACCTTGCTCAACGCTCTTCAAAGGAACTCAAAAAAAAAAAAAAAAAAAAAAAATAAAAATATTTTCGTGATCAGATGCTATTTTTCCGTGTTATAGGAATTTTTCTTACATCTTTATTTTTTCATTTTTTTTAAATAATTTGATAATAAAAAACACCAAATTCGTCACTTTTCTGCTGTCAACGCAAGTATCCCAACTAAGCCAAGGAAAATAATGATTTTTTAAATTTATCGTATGTGAATTATGCAGAATCTTATATGGATCCACGGCAGCAAAAAGATTGACCCTCTGTGTAGTTTATACTAAAACTTGGTAAATTCACTGTTTGAAAAAGAGTGTGCTAATAATTTACATTTGGGCTTAAGTCAACATAACCTATGAATGGTATAATAATTCATTTCATTTAATTTATTGAACAGTCTTGTAATTTGAAGCCTTTTGGCCAATATTAAGCAAATTACAAAATGCATAAAATAAATACTACTGGAATTGAAAAACAAAAACAAAATATAATAGAATATAACATCAAATTAACTAGTAACTATTTACCTATAACGCTGAAATTAAAGTGCACCAAAAAGTAGTTGTATGGAGGGAAAGAAAAATAATGAGAAAAAATTGTATATTGAATGATATATAAAGGTCAGCCCAAATTTCAAGTTTTTTTTTTTAACCTAGTTTAACAATTTTAAAGTTCCAAACCGGTTAGTAAATCATTATGTGCATAAATTGAAATAAATACTACTCCAAAGTAAATGTAAAAATGTATATAAAATAAAAATTGATCACATAAAATAATATATTTAATATCAACCAATAAATAAACCAATAATTAACAAATATCTTTCGTAAATGCGAGCATTAAGATGTAAAAGAATATTCACCTATGTCAACTGCATATGATAGATAAGTTTATTAATTCAATAATATATAGTCCGTATTTGCGAATAAATTATTTAATAATATGCGCTCATGACCATATCTTACGTAATCCATCAAATATGCCCGAGCTTATAGGTGTATCTACAGGCATTGTAGCAAAAGGGATATTTTCCTATGGAATTTCCAGGAAGAAGGATAGTTATTTTGCCCATTTTCAATATTATACAATTTGCTGATTTTAATTTAATTTTAATTGAATTTATTTATTCAGGATTGTAATCTTAATCTTTTTGATTTCGATTTTTTTATTACACATATATTGGTGTTATTCAAAACCCTTCAAACGGGAGGGACACAATCGTCCTAAGCTCTGAAAATATGTTGGCTTACTCTGTCTATTATGATTCATCTCTCGTTTGGACATAAAAGCTATTAACTGATTATAAATATAATTGTTTATTTTATTTTATGTATACAAAAGTCAGGAGAAAATATTGCGTAAGGCATAATATAAACATATTTGTCGTTATTTATCCATTTCCACAGTTTTGTTGTATTTCAGCAAAAATTTTCTCAATGTGAAATGTATCGTCTATTTTTGTTTTTTGTTTTCTATTTATATTTTTGCGTTTATTCCTTCACCTGAAATTCTCAACAAAACAACGGAAAAGAATACACAATGTTGAAAAATAAGAAAAATTAGCTTAATGCCAAATTAAAAAAAAAAGAATATCAAATCATATATAGGTATACCCGAGACAAATTGAAATGAGGAAAAGCGTGAATGAATCTCCGATGTTACGTGATGATAACAAAAACAAAAGTAAATTATAACAACGATTAGCAAAATATTATTGAAAATTTAAATTAAACTGAAATACACGAATACGTACGCTAAGGTCAATAGCTATACGCAACAAGCTGGTATAGGAGAATGAGTAACGCGCGGGGAAATACGGGAAAGATGCAAAATATTTTATAGTGAATAATGTAATATGTGATTACAATCGAGAGGTCGAACATATTCAAGATAATATGGAAACGAATGAAATGGTTATGGTTTAGATATTAGACGATATTTTGTGATAAGTGATAACAATTCCCTTAAAGCTCGCATTGCTCCCGTAATCACATTAGGAATGAGTATATTTTTTGTCTATGCTTGTAGCTATGAAATAAAATCTCATTGGGTAGTATTACTTGCGAACCTCGTAGTTGGTAACATTTATTATACAGTGCTTAAAGGACATCCTATTGCTATTTAAATAATGTTGCTATGTGGAATAAAAAGTCGTATATTTTTCTTTATAATATAAATATCTGTTGGAGCAACTAAATCCCATTGGTTTTTTATTTTGTTAAAAAATGTTGGCGAAAATCCAGAGAATTTCATAATATGCAAAACAATGTTTCCTGCCGCAAGTATCACATTCTTAAAAATAGGTACAGGATTTAGCGAACATTATTATATCCATTATCTATTATCTGTATAATAGCAAATTTGATTGTATGAAAAATTGTCTTAATAACCATAGTAAAAATTAAATTTTGGTTTTTAGACTTCCAAACGTTTGCATTAATGTCTTGGATATTGACGTACTTTGAAATCATCTAAATTTTTTATATAGACAAATCACTAGGAAAACATGTTTAAGGCTCTGATTCTACAGGTGTGCTTTTGGAGGTTTGATTTTTATATATAGACAAGCATTATTCCTTAATTAAACAAGTTCTACAGCAGGAATGCAGTTGTTATTAAATTGATGTCAAAGAAATCTTTTAAAAGTTTGCAGTAAGATGTTAATAATAGCGCAAAATATGTTCAGGATGGTCCTCTCCCTTATCACTTTTATAAGTAATTTAAAGAAAGCGCCATAAGCTATCACCCTATGTAAGAACTCATTTGTTGAAAGACTGTTCAGTACAATATGTTGCCACGATTTCTTCAGTTGTGCAAGCAGGTTGTAAAAAGGCCCTTTCCCTTTGAGTATCTGTTATAACTTATTCGTTGAGTTTTCAATCTTCACTTCTATTTCTGTAACTTTTTATATATAGTCGCCGGATCTTTTCGCAAAAGATCTTAAAGCGTTCTTTCGAGGCACGGGAACGGCTACAGCGGTGCCATTTGCATAACATTCTTTTTCCTAGCAGATATGCGGAATTTCTCGCGTGTGATTCTTGAATTTAGTGAAAACTCCAATCATGAATTTGTTGCAGACGAGATAAGCAGGCAATTGGATGGAGTGAATAGCGTAATTAAGGTGTCGGAGTTTAGTCTGCCCCTCGATATAGCCGTGACCTATTCCAATAAACTCTCGCAACTACACTATATATTGATCACATTCGATAGTAACTGCCGTAAAAATCGTATTTGAATATGAAAAACCGTACATATACATACCAGCCTTGGAAGGGCGATGAATGGCCACAAAAAGAGTGGGAAGCTGCATACATATCAGGGTGGAGATCTGGTCATGGTTACGCATAGCAAATATGGAGAGAACGGATTTAGGAATTGTTACTTCCGATAGGCACAGCACGCGTAGAAAAGATGACTGCTGCGGTAGACAGTTCTAAAGTCAGATTAACAATATCGTGATCACAAAAAAATAAGAAAAAAACAGAGCAGAAGTTGCTAATTGTTGGCCGGCAGAGCTGAACGAGAACATTAATGATGTGCTGATAAGGAATATATACCAGCTTCTGAAAACAATCTGCGGCTGGTCTTTATAAAATGCGGTTCAAGTGTACTAACTGTTGCAGGAAAGTTAGTTATCAATCCTGTTCTATCCGAGGTGGTAAATCGCCAACTGATTAGATGCAAACAATACGACAAACCATAGAGGTGAACCAGAAAAACACTTGGACACGTATCTCCTTTTTATCAATGATAAAGTTGCCTTCAACTGTGCGATATGGTAAAAACTTCTAGAGACCTGTGCTGATTTTGGTATTCATGCGAAGCTGATGCATTTTTGACACTGACCGACAGGAAGCCTCTAGCAAAGTTAGGCCAAGGATTTAAATAATTTACAGTGCTATCTGTTCCATATACTTTTGGACGATGAGGAAAACTCTGGTACACGCCACACGCAACATTTCCATGACCAAAACTTCATTGGAAGGGCTAGACTTTTAGCAATAAGGTGGTGCGTAAATAGAATTAAGAACGC
>JAHXMU010000061.1:975536-1080796 GCA_019455685.1 Philornis downsi
TTTGACGACCATCGTTGTCGCCGTTCTCGTTGTCATCCCAATCAGCAGCAACCACTTGTCGAGTTGAGTACTTTGACTGCTGATAATTTAGCTAATTAAATTGAAATGAGGAACTTTATCTCTGCCGCTACAATACGCTAAACATAATTATTTATTTAATTTTTTGTTTGTTTCCTTTTTATAGTTCACTTTGCTATTTATTTTGCATAATTGATTGTAATTACTGATTATTTACGAATTACTTTTTGACTTATCATTGCAGCATACAAAACGTACCGGTTGGGTTTTGCGCGATGTTAACGATTGTGAATCTATATCTGGTCATATGTATCGTATGAGCATCTTGACTTTCCTGTTGGATGGCACAGAAGGTCTCAATCAGGTTCGTTGCATGGAATTGGCTTTGGTTCATGATTTGGCCGAAAGTCTGGTTGGCGATATTACACCATTTTGTGGTATTTCGAAGGAGGAAAAGAAAGCGATGGAATTTAAAGCCATGGAAGATATTTGCAAGTTGATTGAGCCAAGAGGTAAAAGGATGATGGAATTGTTTGAGGTGAGTTCAAATGTATATAACTATTTTATGGCTATTAAAAGTGTATTGCCAAAGAGAGACTGAATACATTAAAGACTTTTCGGTGCATTACTTTAAGAATATCTGGCAGCTTAGATTTGCTGCTCATCTTAGTCGTCTGCGTGATTCGTGTTGTCATCAAATTTCAGAAGGTGGAAGTGGTAAACATCCCGTAGGCATACCCATGGAAGTCTTAGAGTAATAAATGTTTGCATTTTCCACCTGTAGGGCAGATGTTCGGTCGAAGTCAGCAGATATCAAATCCGGCAAGATCAACAATAGCTAATAGCGTTCTCAGTGCCAACTTGTACCCTTAAGCCTTTGTTTCTAGTCTACTTCTAATTATTACGAAGATCTTGGTCGGGTTTTGCTTTCTCTGGCCCTGAGTTTAAATGATTTCGATATGCAGACCCACGTTGGAGACAAGAAAAGGTTTTAAAAATTTCCTGAAAACAGCAGACTTGTTAGTGAATTGAACAAAATATCCCATTTTTACGGTCCCCTATGGAAACTCGTCTTTTTGTTCTAGAATGACCTTCTATGTGCCTAACAGTTTAATTCATTTTTAAATCTATATTGCTTTAGTGAGAGGAGCAATCCTCTTTCTAATGAAGAACTTCATTCATGTGGCTGGCACGAAAGAAACCTGTTCTATCAACTTAATTTTCCGTACATTTTAGTTATTTTCTCGCTTTTTTTGTACGAGTTCCTACAGTTATTCTATAATAAATTCTATGGATATGCCTTTCCGTTTTGTTAGGGGTTCCTTGTTATCGGTGCTTGGAAGTAGTTCTTGAGCTTTTTGTTCTAAATTTCTTTTCACCGAATGTTTCTTACTACTAACGGAAGGAAACCATTAATAGAAAAATCAACTCAATCTGATTAAAAGAAAACTATTTGATTTTCTGATATCCTGCACAAATTTTATTCTGAAGTATATTCCAGAATCCAAAGGAAAGAATAGCTACATGTCCCTGTTTGAGATAAAAATATTTGTTGGTTTTTAGTTGGTAATAGCTGCGTATGCAAATTATTGACAAAGGAGTACGGCTATTGTTTTTGCAGGTCAAGGGCTAAGATAATTAATCAATCACACATTTTAAAAATTACAGCTCAGACCTTTGTTGATGGAGTTTCCTATTATATCTGATATTTTCCAACATAAATCTACTAGCGAATTGTTTTACTATTTCTTCTGCTAGAGCAACAATTTTTTTCTTTTAAGGATGATATTATGTTGTTTTTGTCTTTGTAATTTTCATTTCATCATCATCATCATTTCATGTCGTACATGTTTAGTATGGAACCTCCCTGTTACGGGAAAAATTAAACCACGGTTTTTTTTACCCTAATTTGTTAAAATCTCTCTCGACTGTGTGTTATTACCCGATCGATAGTTTTCTGTATTCATATGGTAATACCTTTTTGGCAACACATTTTTGGTCAAGAACTTCTGTTTGTCAATTTCAAGCATGTCTGATTTTAATCTACCAATTTTTTGCCTCTATTCTAGGAATACGAAACTGGCGAAAGCCCTGAATCCCGTTTCGTCAAAGACTTGGATCGTTTGGATATGGTGATGCAAGCGTTTGAGTATGAGAAACGAGATAATTGCCTGCTTAAACATCAGGAATTTTTTGATTCCACTGAGGGCAAATTCAATCATCCATTTGTTAAAAAACTGGTGGGCGAAATTTACGAACAACGTGAAAAATTGGCTAAAGCTAAAGGAGCCACACCACCGCCTAAAATTGAAGTACCCAATATGGATGATCCCACGACTTATGCCACAAAGACCACCAATGGGCATCATAATTGCGCGAAGGCGTCGATAGAAAACAACGTGGAGACTTCGAAAACAAGTTGATAAAATGATGTGTGTCGACGGGTCCCAGAAGGCAGTATATCGATTTAGTAACCAACCTTACATAAGAAATAGACTTCGTGGAGGAGGAGTTGATGTTTTTCCCGTAAATCGTGAAAAAATACAACGTGATTTAGTTATTTTTGTATAAGTCAATAAGCGTAGTTAGTAGTAGCGATATGTAAACTTACCCGCTCGAAAAAAGTTTTATCAAAATAAGTAAGATAAATCTTGTAGAAACTCTGGAAAGGTTAAGACAAATTTTAAATTATTTTAGGAATTTTAATTTTTTTATTTATCGTTCAAAAAAAGTTGGTTAATGTTAATCCTTTCTTCGACCTCGAAGAAATCTCCCTCCAAAAAAAAAAAAAAAAGCGAAAGTTCCATTTAAGAGAAGCTAACAAAAATTAATTAAATACTTAGTTAAGTTGTACACTATTCAACAGCAAAAGTAGAACAATTAAATGCGAGTGTAGTTAGTTTCTTACTTCGTTAGTATTTTTATATACTACCTCACCATCTTCAAGCCAGCAAATCTTTAGCAAATTTTACACATTTTTTATTCACTGCATCGAGAAACTCGGTAAAAGCTCCTTAAATATAACATCTAGCGATAATTTAATTATTTATACTTAAGAGTTCGCAATTTTTTTTTCTTGAATAGTTAACTAGCGGAATCTTGATGGACAACGTTCAAATCCCATTTTGGTTATCTTTAAGGAGCTTCTTCTAGTTCTAATTTTTACTTTAATTTAGTTAAATTTTTAATTATATTGTTACACATAATATTAAATTGACAAAATTTTAATCTCTTAACTAAAAATCGAAAAAAATTGTAACATATTTTGACAAAAAAATATATTTTCACTTTATTAGTTCATCGACATTCAATATTTCTGTTCCGTATTTATGTATAAATTCAAATATATTGACACAGTTCCATTAAGAATGGGTATTTTATTTAAAGCTTTTAATAAATGATAATAATAGGGCAGACTGTGTGTTCCCATACAGAACATAGGCAGAATTCATGACATGTTTTCAGTAAAAATCTGTAATTGTCTTTAAAACAGTTATTCTGGAATTACTTGCGTTTCCCTTTCAGCCTTTGCTTACCCTAAAATAATTGATTAATTGATCAAGTAGATAATACAATTATAATAGATGTCATACAATAATTAATGTAATATTGTTAAAATTTCGAACAATCGAATGTGGAACATATTCCACATCTTCCATCGATTTTTTTGCATCTGTCCAGTTTATACTTATGCAGGTAATTTCTACGCCCACTACGCCTGCATAAGAACAGTTTGGGACAGAAGTTTACATCTTCGTGCCGGCTACCTATACAATTTCCTATATTTGGGATAAGGTTGTTAGGTTAACTTTCCCTTTTGGATTTCTTTCCACATAGTGCACTCTGTCCCAATATTTACCTCTCTTTCTCCATAATTCACAATTCATCAAAAGTCTCCAGGTACAATTGGACTTCCAAATATGCCACTTACGTCCCTAAAAAGAATATTAATTCGCACAATCCCTGCAATGCAAGCAGGAAGGCCAATATAAGTTTTCTCAGAAGTTGTTGAGCACCGGAGTTCATTATCGATTTTTCTCATCACATCGTCCGACGTTTCGTCTTAGTAACTCGTTTTTTTCTTGGTGACGGCGTCTTCCGACATCAATAGGTGCAATCTTTTCGACCTGTATATCGTATAGGTGGCGACTGTAGAGAAGAAAGAACGCGTAGCCGTTTAACCGGAATGGTGTTGCCAACACAAACTAATTTATATCTGCAAATAAGAATGAAATTGAGAGCTTCTGCGGTTAGCGATAGTTATCGGCGATAAAGTTTATACGGTTACATTTGTATGGCGAATTGTGTTTACGAGGCGAAGATAACTCTCGGTATTTTTTCGTTAGCAGAGTTTTTCAATCGATTTCAGAAACGTTGAAGATCTCGGTCGCTCTAACAGGGTCTTGGTCGAACTTTCCCATACCATCAACTAAATTTTTGCTGGAACATTTTGGTTCATCCGCGCAACATGACCAAGTTAGCCCAATCACATTTAGATGCGTTAGATCCCGCTGATGCCAGTTTAATGCATCTGATTCATGTGGCGTCGATACTCCCGTTAATGGCAGTATGTCCATATAATTTATGGTGAATGTTTCATCTGAGAGCTACTAGATCAGGCTGATTTACCTCTGTAGTAATAAAATTTTACCCTATATGACAAGACAGATAGAGCTAATGTCTGGTACACCGGATTTTTGTTTATTAAGAGAGTTTTGTTACGAAATCGCTTGCTTACTCCAAACGTACATACATCTGGCTTATAGCATCTAAAGTGAGAAGACTTCTGATGAAGTAATCTTAATGGCATGCTACCACAAAAGCGTCTTAGATGAAGTTGAAATAAATAAGGAATAGAAATAAGGACAACAGTATCGCTTTACTGTTCGATTACATTACTAGGGAATGCTTGAACAAAGATCTCAAGTAGCAAACTGATTCGGAAATTCGGTAAGAGAGCCAAAATTGAAAAGACAGTCATGTGGACCCAACATACCGTATTCATCATATTTACGTGTGAACAGAATCTACTACTTTTTCCTGAGAGATACCACAAATTCACAGCTTTTGGCCCATTTCGAACAATGCGATTATGCGTCCTACATAACCAACTAATCATAAAAAACTATTTTTATCTTGCTCGAATACAAAAAACAATTGTTTCGCAATCAGTTGTCATAATGAAAACCCACAATCCCCAAGGAACACAAATTATCTTATACTATCATTGGCTCTGTGGAACTGAGTGAATATAATTCGGATTCAATTATTTTATATGATACAATAATTTTATACGCATGCTTGAGCATTTATAATATTTGTCCTCAATAACATGCCGCCATCATTCAAGAAAAATAAAATCACACTTTGGGAATGTCTGCAAACTAAAAGCATTGGTAAGAAGACGTTTTATTTCAAAAATACATATTGTGATTTTGGTTTCAGAAGGTAAAAAAACACAATACCTCACAAATAATAATAATAATAACCTTATTTTTTGAACTCCTGAGGGGTTTGGATAAAAAATAAATCTTCACAAAGTGCTTTCATATTAAAAAAAAAAAAAAATCACAAATAATGCGCGCTGCTCATGAGCGAACTCTTTTGCCGCGCATAAATAACATGAATAGACAAATATGAACTTTATTAAAATTCTAAAATTTATTTAGTTTTTCATATTATTCACTACTAAACAATAAGAGTATAAAGTTAAAACTACAAACCATAAATTTGGTTTTGCACATCGGTTATGGCTGGATATATATTCTGAAACAATGAATAAATTAATTTTTTTTAGCACGGATTCTTTAAATTTTACAACAAAAATTTTTACCTTCAATTATAATGTATTGATTGTCTTTACTATTTGTTTGATATGCATGCTGAAGATTCTTTTTGGCTTTGTCTGAAAAGGAAGTGAAAATTAGGAATAAGGAATTAGGAATAAATAATTAATACGAGAAATAATCTGTTGATTAGCGATGACGCCTAGAAATATGTGAAAGGCTGAAATAGGCGGAATATACGTATTAGAAAAACGGAAACTAAATCACTAAGATCAGTTGCACTTGCCAATTGTGATTCTGTGTGAGGTGTCAACTAAAAAGAAAATGTTCGTATAAATTTAATATTTTGTATAGATGACATATGACTACTTGATGACGACCAGGATATAAAATGTTATCTGTTATGCGCGTCAGTTAAAATAGTATTCCAAGTGCTCTGATCTTGTTCAACAATTTCGATAGCGTCTGCTGCACCGCCTATCGAAATCGTGGTCGATCATTTTTGGACCTGAAGCGTTTTGGTCTGTCCCCAAAATATGGCGCAGTCAGGCCTAGAGTATTTAAAATGTCTACTTACGGTGCAGCGTTATAATCTGTTCCATTTCCCCGAGCATATTCTTGGCCACACAGCGATATTCGCCAAAGTCCTTCGGTTTTGTCGGTCGTATAACCAGGCGCATAATTATTTTGAAAATATTATTTTGAGAAACAGTCTCATAGGATCCACCTTGTATGAATTCCTTGTCTTTGAGCCAGTAATTGACCGAGGTAGGATGTGATTCAGAGATGCACTCCAAGGAAACCTTTTGGCCGTAACCAACATAAATGGTGTCATATCTTGTCCAAATAGAAGGAGGAACTGAAGGAAGAAAAGAAGACCAATAAACTGTATTTTTTCAAAAAAAAAAAAAAATTAAAAAATTATCTTACAATTTACTACCACTGATATCCTTTTGCTAACCGTTGGTGGTACTCCGTTGGAGGCTATACACAAATAAGCACCCATTGTGTCCCGGGAAACATGGGACAACGTTAAGTTCTGACCCTCGGTGCTATAAATGTGCCGACCATTTTCTATATAGAGCGGTAGATCTTTCTCTCTTCTCCAGGTTATGATGGGCGTGGGCAGGCCAGTGGCTGTGCAAGTTAAACTAATGTTATTGCCAATTTCCACCATCATATCGTTACTGGTCTGATAATCGATTATATCGGGAGGCACTACAACATCCAGATAACCCACTTGACTTTTCATGGGATCAGTATTGATCTGACACATGTACCAGCCACGATCTGATTCTTGGACGTCACGTATTTTCAACTGCCATATTCGATGTTCGGTGTGACTGATGCTGATGCGATGATTTTTGGTAATCACGTGATTTTGTATACTCAGTATCGTTTGGGTGTCTACTCTGAGCCAAGCCATCTTTATAGAAGAAGATAGTAAATAGGTAAATATTGGACAGAATTAGTTCAGAATGCTTAACTAAATCTAAGTTTTTGATTTTATTTTCATTATCTAGGGCTTTACCTTAAAGGACACCAAGTCGTGGACTACACAGGTTAGGACGGCATCACGGCCAACTGGTACTGTAATATTATTGATAGGCCCACTAAATTTTGGATCAGCTAAAAAAGTGTGAAATTAATAAAACCTCAATTTGTTAATAAGCATAAAAAAATATTTATGGATTTATTAAATGCTAAAATTGTTTAATTTTTGGCACTTTGGAGAACTTGTCTCTTTCTGGACGTTCTACTGTCAAAGAGTTGGATGAAAATTATTCTGACTTTGAGCATTTTGTGCCGTTTATAGTAATATGAATTCACTTGCGATTTTGTTTAAAAATTCAAAATTGTGACCGATAGTAACGCAACGGTTAGTACACGCGATTGTTATTGGCATGATCTTGGGTTCAACCCTCCGATACAGCCATCTATCTTTCTTTGAGCGGCGATCATCTCGATGAACTTTTCGAATAGTCAAGTAATCGGCAAGTCTAGCAAATGTTTCCCAAACTGTAACGTTCAAGATCGTCGTAAAATTGTAGGTCCCGTCTGCGATGGAATGTGTGCAAGCTGACTGAATGTAAGAAGCTTCTCCATATTTTATTCATGGTACGCAAGATAATTTATTTTTATTTGTATTTTTTGCTTGGGAATTAGAATGGAGTAATAAAAATTCATTGGAGTTTGCTCAAACTGTCCAATTAGAAAGCTACAACAGCGAATTAAATCAGATCGATTATGGAACATTAAGTGAATTTATAATTTAATAGCGCTTATACGCCCCTGAAATCGTAATGAATATAATCAAGACATTTATTTTGAGCATCCTCTAAATGACGGCAACCGCCTCGTTAGTTATAAGAATGGTAAAATTCAGATGTATCCCTTATCATTGCTGGTCTGATAATCGATTATATCGCGAGGCGCTACAACATCCAGGTAACCCACTTATCCCCTCATGGGATTAGTATTGATTTAACACATATACCAGCCACGATTTAACTCTTGGACGTCACGCATTTATCCGATGTTCGGTGTGACTGACTGCACGTTATAAGGATGGTAAACCACAGATGTACACCAGCAATATTCGAACATTTAGGAAAGTGTAGGGTGCAAATCAAATGTGTAGGTTTTACATGAGTCTCGCTTTGAAAGCCTTACCCATGGTGTGCCATCACACAGGTGCTGTTTTCCATCAATTTTTTCTTGGTTATATGTTCTTTCTTTCTTCTGGCGACAGCAAGCGCCCCTTTGGGGTGCTCAAACTAATCCCAAAAGGATTAGTCAAACTACCAGAGATTGAAAGTAGGTCCCTTGGAAAAGCTTCCTCAGGTCCCACTCCCTCACTCGGCCAAAGTACCTTTGTAGTCACTTGGTATGAAGTGAGCTACCTCCCGGGTAGGAGTTGAGGTAATCTAGTAAGACCTCGGATAGACATGAACATTGTTTTCCAAGCTAATGCCTTCCTTCACCAACACAACCTGAAGCAACGCAAAAGCACTGAAAACATTTGTTCGGGGTCCAAAACCATTGACCAGGAAGGAACAATGTTCCTTGGGCCCCTGGTCACCCGTGCTACCAGAAGAGAAGAACCCTCTGCTTTGGGTTTCGCAGACAAGCTACTCCAGTTTTGCTTTATCATATCTTGCATGGAACTGGTAATCCATATTCTACGTCATAGATTTTCAATGTCCGAGGAGAGAATATTAACACAGCAAAGCACATCATACTCCAGTCATAGTCCATTAACCAGATCTCTCTGGTCATACAACTATATTAACGGAAAAGATAAATCTTCTGATACCTCCCGACGGCCTCTCTATAACCGCACCTGTTGCCCGGATGTGTCTTGTTTAACTTTGACTCTCCCCTTTACTTGGTTTTCGAATAACAAGTTCCAAGATCAGTTTGATGTCATATTATAGGTGAATCCCAAGACATAATCCACCTTTTCCTAGGGCGCCTGGCACAAGGCCACACTACTTTGTTTTTGTACGGAAGCATCATACCCTTTGCCTGCTTAATTACAGGATCGGGTAGAGGGGTTTGCGTTTTAGGGGTAAGCGGTACAAAGCATCCTAGGAAACACCCGCCTACCCACAGAGTAGGGTGCAGTGGAAATACAGTCTCTATTGGTGACCTTTGCTAGATTTTGAGTTGGAATTGTAAGCTCCCCGCCAGCACCTCCCTTGCTACTCCCATGCGGACCAGTGTGAATATTGATGGTTATAACTATAGAGTTGTGGACGATTTTAGTCACTTCGATTCCGCTATCAATGAATTGAAATGTATCAAGAATGTATCTTTCAGGAAGATGCCATTATATGTTCGCTATTGCAAAACTAGTACATGGAATAATGTTATGTTAATCGATAAATATCGGGCTTTACTTGTATTTACATTTTTTAAATATTTAATTATGAGAGAATAAAAGGAATAACTTTTACCAGAATATTCTCTGCCTTGAAAATAAGTTTAGAGATATTATCTGTTCAATAAAATGTTAAGAAATTATCTAGAAACAATCAGGCGGCGTGTCATTTCCTTCATTTTATTCGCCCATACTCTCTATACATATATTTATTCTCTTACATTCATGTTAACATCTTTGTAAGCACCCTCGTAAAAAATGCGACATAACTATGCATTTTACCGCTTAACTATTATTTCGTTTTCAAGTTGAAATTCTTATGAAATATTTTTCATGACTGCATCATCAAAGTTATCCAACTCTAGAATATGTGGGAAATCTATTTGGTTTGGGTTATCATGCAATAAACAAATTATAAAATATTATTTCTACCTCTCAAAAAAAAAAAAAAAACATGATCCCAAATTACCGGTTATTGTTTGAAATTCTAAAGACTTTCAGCTTGGCATTTGTACTATGCCAGTTTTCCTGATGCAGTTCCTCTACGCCATTTCGTTGTTGCCGTTCTGGTATTAGTTAGTTATTATGTGTTATTGAAGTGTTGTACAGGAAATATGCTTTTGTTTCGGGGGAGAAACATAACGTTTTATAAGTAACAAATACTTAGTGAAATATTTTGTAAATTCTTTATATCTTGTAATTACACACAATGGTTTGCAGTGGTTGGCATAGTCGATGGTCTAGACATTTGGGTGTTGTGGCAATACCTCCACTCAATAGAGGGTTATATTTAAATGACGCCAAAATGCCAAAAAAAGCTAAGCAAATGACAAATATTATAATGTCTGCAGATTTTAGGAAAATGATACTGCAATTTGCCATGAGTAGGGCGTCATTTGTGTACAGGAGAGTCATGGGAAAACATAACATACCATGTTAAATTTCAGTTGCCATGAACCTTGTTATTTGAAACACTGTTTATTTGAAATAGCTAAAGGGACACAATATTACACGTGATGTCGTTAAAGAATCGACCATGAACGCTTCGACACAGAACGTAATTGCACTAGGCGACAGTTTTTTTTGCTGGATGAGGTGCGACAATTTAAATTATTCATGTTGATTTCATAATTTTCAGTTTAGTCTAGAAAACTAAATCGTTCGAAAAATCGATTTTATAGTTTTCTTGAAATTATATGTTGTATTTAACTGGTGTTTTTGAACGTACAGACTGCAAAACAATTATATGGCGTTTTTAAATGGAGCAGGTCGATGTTGACCGTCTGTGGCGGCAATTCTGTTTTGGCGGCTTCTGTTAAATCTGTTGCTCATAAGTCATTAGTCGGTCACTGATGTCAAATCATCAAAGCAAAAATAATAAAACTTTGTTATTAAAACGAGTGTTCATTACTGCTTATTTTGCGATAGATGCAGTGGATCCGCAATGTCGATTTTCCAATATTTGATGGCCAGTTTCGATACAACCAGTTCTATTAATAATCGGCCAATAGCTAAATCAATGGAAAACATTGGCTCTGTTCCTGCAAGTGTGCAAAAAGATCTGAAGAAGTCGATTTCTCGGTATGCACAAGAAGCCGGACTTTCGTAGACTTCAATTTGACAATGTCTTGCACCCGTTCAAAATTCAACTGAATCTAAAACTCAAAGTCAACGCCCATAGACAATGCAATTTGTTCGCTGACTGATTTTCGGAACATTTAGAAGAAGAATCTAATTTTGGTCAAAAAATCATCATTTTTGGAATGAATGACTATGTTAACAAACAAAATTATCGTATACGGATTGACGCCAACCCACACGAAGTTCACTATTATCAACATATTCCGAAAAAGCTGTCTATTTGGTACGTATTTTGATCGGCATGGTCATTAGTCAATAATGCTTCGAGAATGACTTTGATGAGTCCATCACCATCAATGACGATCTTTTCAGAATACCAATTTTTGCCCCAATTTGAAAGTTGTGGATGGCAGGTGGTACCAGCAGAATGGTGCTATGTACCACATAGCGGACATCCTTCGCGAACGATTTAAATGTACTCGTATGGTTATCCCAGGCGGAGACTACGTGAACGAAATACCAAGATTATGTGATTTGGCCGCTCTAGACTTCATCATATAGGGTTTTGTTAAATAGCGATTCTATGTCAATAAACTCTACAAATTCAGTCAAATCTATGTGGCAGAGTTATTGAAAATTGGGCCTCTCGGATCCTTGTCATCGTACGAAGTCGCGGTAGATATTTCAACGATGTTGTACTCCATATACGAGTATACTGGCGTATACGAACCTTTCAAGCAAAAAAAAATTGTTAATACCTCATCTACAAATTTTTTATTGTATTTCAAAATTGGCCAGCCCTGTTTGAAAAAGTCGACTTTAACAACACAAAAGTTGCTTGCGAATTTTCCCAATTTTATTTTTACTCAAAGTCGATTAGTCGAAATTCGATTTATAGATGGAAGGAAGCAAATTATTTTGATACACCACGCTCTGGAAGGCCAATTATTAAAACTGTCGATAAAATTTTAGAAGTCGTCAATTGCGACCGTCATGCAAGCACTTTTTCGAAGCTACACATCGCCCATTGAACCATTTGAATAAGTCGGAATACAAAAAAAAAAAAAAAAACAAAAAAAATATACTAATAACACGAGTTTATGTAAAAAAATTGAATGGACTGAAAATTCGCCTGTGAATCGCTGCAGAATCGGCACAAAATCTACTCATTTGTAAAGCGGATGGTGACAGGTGATGAAAAGTAAGTCACTTATGACAACGTAAAGATAAAGTAGTCGTGGTAGAATTGCGGAGAGTTGGCGTAAATGCCGGCCATCCGGCATTTACGGTCAAAAAGATTTTGCTATTTGTTTGGCGGGATTGCCGGAGAATCATATGCTATAAAATGCTCCCCTATGACCATGTTCATAGCTATATTCTGTGCTATCGCCCAGGACAAGTTTGATCAATGGAAGAGAAATTGTGTTGCATCAGGGCAATAAAAGGCAACACACAACGATAGTGACTCGCCAGAAGTTCCTGGAGCTTGGTTGAGATGTTCTTACGCATTCACCTTGTAGACAGGAACTGGCGTCAAGTGATTGCTATGTATTCCTGTCAACGGCGAATGATTTTGTTGGTAAAAAATTCGTCTCAAGAGAAGCTTGCGAAAAATTAACTGTGCTTTTCCTGATAGGAATGAGGGTTTCTATGATAGGCATAATAGAGTTACTTTCAAAATGGCAACAAATTATCGAACAAAACGCTGCATATTTGGTCTATATTAGATCATTTTAACTTTACTACAAAAGTAAGGGGTTTCTTTTTATTGTATAATATAACATAATATAATATAATAATAATAATAATGTAATAGTAATAATGATAATAATAATGTAATAGTAATAATGATAATAATAATAATAATAATAATGTAATTGTAATAACAATAATATAATAATATTCCTATAAAATAAATACTTCATCCTTAGAGTTTGGAATAAATCCCAAAGCCATCGCTGATAATAAATGAAGCTGAAATTTTATACATAATAAAATGGTTAACGTTCGATCATCAAATTTAATACCTACGGTTGAGCGTTCTATCAATGAACATTGACCTCGACTATTGACTATTTTCCCTAATATTCATTGCATTGACAATGGCAAAATTATGTCAAGATTTTTCTCATTCAACAATAAACAGTTATGAGTTATGGACTTCCTAATTTCTAATTGCAGTACTCTTATCAAATGAAAGTAATATTTAAGGAAGAAATATGTTATTTGTGTTGTTTTGTCATTTCGAAAATTAAAAATTTGAATCAACTTCTCAGCCGTAGTAATGACCCAGATTATTTCTGGTGGATAGCAAAACCAGATGGCTGACTTCAATTACGCACTGGATAAACCCCAACCCACCGATGAAATAATAAAGCATTAAAATAAATTTAACAATAAATTACTTTTTGTAAAATGATTATCTTAACAAAATTTCTGGCCAAGAAAAAAAAATGGGATTAAAGACACCAAACATAATGTAAATATGCCTACAATTTGCAGAGAAAGATGAAGCAAAATTAATAAATTAAAAGATTAAATTTGAGAAATTACAGAAAATGGAAAAATCGTAACAGAAACAGACAGCAAAATGACCCACCAAGTGGTAGAAATATTAAATGTTTGAGGCAATTATTTGTGATTAGGAAAGCTCAACGATTTGCTAAACTATCAGTTTTTAGATTATTGTTTTGTGGGGGGAGAACGATAGTGTTTGCTGCATTGGAATGCTCGAAAATTCAATAGCTTAATTTGTGAGAGGTTTCATTTAAAATTTATGATTTCCCCGAAAAAAGTGGTGTCGTTTATTATTATTGTAATCATTTAACACTTTATAAAACATCAAAATTATACACTCTTCCTCCCGCCGCCAACACATCGAGGTACATAAAAACAATTTATTATTTTGGAAATTGGCTTATAACCGGAAGTTGTTAAACGGTCTGGGAGAATGCAGAGCGAGTAAAGAAGGGAACACTAAAAAAGAGCAAATGTTTTTGAACTTCCGTTTAAGTTTAGCGGTGCCTGACTGAGCACCAAGTCAAGACAGAAATGTCGGCAACGCCGTTACGATGCATGTGATGGCAGTAAACAGATTTAGTGCAAAACTGTGTTGAACTTTGATGGAATAAGCGAATTGGCTGCTTATAAATGTGTTGTAGCATTTCAGATGTTTAATCTGCCTTACCAAGCTTTATAAAAGTAAGGCAAAACACATTTAGCAGAAGTAAATCGAAGCAGTTACTGGAGTAAGTTAGTGCGAAGTATTTTTAACTGCCGATTTTGTGGCATTTGAGGAAAAATTCACTTTAAACGACACTTAGAAGACAGATTTAGTAGGAATTGAATTCGTGTTCACACTTTGATGAATATCTTTTAAAAATCGATTCATAATGGACAAGCTGTTTTTTCGAAATTCAGTATTTGGATGCGAAATTTTAAGAAGATTTGTTTTATATTCCAATATGTTTTACAATTACGGCATTTTCGAACACATTAAGTTGTACAATCTTCTGTAAGCAAAAAAGCATTCCAATAATGAATACTAATGAGTACTCTTGTCGATATAAGTTCATTTATATGAAAAAAGTTTTCTTAATGTATTAAGAAATAAAAGAAGTTGTCTCAACACAAAAATTTCTTTATATGCTAAGTGATCATTTACAGACCGAATACATATATTTAATAAATAAATTCTAAAGTACGTTTTCAACAGAAACAGTCTTCGTCCTAAATTTAGCGTAAAAAATAGTAGCGCAGAACAAGGAAAGTGTGATGATACCCAGACAGCTGTGATGCCAAATTAGAGCCTCAATAAAAGTGTTAAAAGTGTAGAATACAGTGCGCAAATTGTTAGTGGATTCGAATGCATCAAAATTTATGATTAAAGTAGTATATTTGGGTCATTTGGGGCATATGGCAAACTGCCCCTCTGTATAAAATATTACGAATGATTTCGGGCATTTCCATCATTTTATATGAGAGATAAGAGAACTGATGCGATGAAAAAATTAGGAAATTATGGTGGAGAAAATGCTTAATGGATATGGGCAGACATTTCAAATGATATGAAAAAAAGAACATGGATTTACGAGCTTTACATTCAGGCCAGTCAACAAACTTTGGAATGACACCTTCTGACTAAGGCGAACATCAAGTCAAAGTCGATAAAAAGTCGAGGTAATATTGGCTGTATTCCTATCGTGGTATTAAGCACTTGACATTCTTGCCAGAAGATCAGACAATACATAAAAAATATTATCTGAGTTGTGTTATGCAGTTATGGTTCGAGGTACCAAATTCGTTAAAAAATAACAGTTTGATATCACAATAAAACACCATCTTACAGGTATATCATTATAAATGAATATCTTTCCAAAAACTCAAACATCATCGACCAACCAACCGTATTTAAATGTTATGATTTTTAAGTTTTTTTTTTCCTTAAATTGTCACTTCTATATATTCGTTTTCAGTAGTTTACGAATGAAAGTTTATTCGGAAAATGCATTTGGAAAGCGTTTTGATTATTGGATTATGTATTAGTATACGCGTATTATGTCGAAAGTGGCCTAGTTGGAGGTGACATAATAAATTTGAATGAATACTAATTATTTTGTATTTTATTAACCACTAGCCGACCCGGCAAACGTTGCTTTGCCTTCAAATTTTATTTTTATTAGAAATGTTTCATGCCAATCGGTCTATTATAATATAATATAATATAATAAGAAACGCCTATATTTGCAGAAGAACTTAAAATATGTTCACTCAACCGAAATACAAAATTCTGTTTAGCAGGAGCAGAAATAATTGCTTTTTATTTGTGGTTTGTATGGGAGGTACCACTCCCCATTGTCCAATCCCGCCCATATTTGCAGCAGCACTTAAGATGTGTACACCAAACCTACGCACCAAATTTTGTTCAAATACCGTAAGCAGGAGCAGAAATAATTGATTTTTAATTTTTTGTTAGTATGAGGGGTACCACGCCCCTTTGTCCAATTGGACCGAATTGTAAATCTAAACCATCCCGGGCACCACCCAGACGCATATACAAAAATTTATGCAAAGCGGTCCAGCCGTTCTGGAGTTTTAAGCATCGGAACAAACCACGATTCATTTTTATATATATAGATTTCCCTGTACCTTTTTGACAGAACTTATTAATGATCCTTAAATAACAAAGGTTTTACAAAACCATTTGAACTGAATGTGAACTTATATGAGATTGAAGTGGCCTTACTTTGTATTTTTAATTGTCTGGGCTTCGAACTTTTGACATTTTCATGTAATTACAACGAAATTGAAAAATAACCGTAACAAAGTTAAAACAAGAAAATGTTTGGAAAAACAAAAGAAGACCAATATTCCTTGATTACTTATAGACATGAATCTATATGTGAGTACGTACCTGAAGACTTTGCATGTCGTGATCGCAAAAAAGTGCATTTGTAACGTCTGCAATAAACTTCAGGCACAAGATGTCTATTACAAAAAAAAAAAAAAAAAAAAAACAACAGACAAGTTTTGTTTTACGTAAACGAAGAGGACAACGTTAAGGTTTGTTGGTCGCCACCTTCTGTTCCTCCTGCTAAACAAATGTCAGACAAATTTAAATTTTTATTAATAATTTTCAATTTTTTTTCTTTGGTTTGTGCAGCAAAATGTCTCCTTATTGCATTGACTGGATTTGCTTTTTTCACTGTCACATTCGCTGTTCGCGGCTGGAAGTAGACAATGTAGACTTCCGGCATTGCGGTGGTTTGGTTGCTGTTTTTTTTGTTTGTGTTTAAGGAAACACTTGCAGACAGTTAGAGACACTTGCCATTGGAGATGTAAAAATTATTGTCGGGGTTATGTTTATATTTCTCGCCACCAACACTTTCAATTTCATTAAAAAAATCTAGGGAAAGGAGTAGAGAGTTGCAGAAAGCGCAATCATGTTGAATTTAATGAAAAAATATTAAATCAATAACATAATGATTGAAGATTTTGGAGAACAGAAAGTAATACTACGCAGTAGGGATGCAGCAAATTTCTGCTGGAAACCACATAGAGTACAAGATATAAACTTAGGCAGAGGCTTAAACATAAAAATATACAAACATAAAAATATTAAAATAAAAAATACAATTTTTGTAATGAATTACTTTGAAGATGTTGCAGGCGATATAGACATATTATATTTATATATGCTAGCAGTTTAAACAGCTTATGATACAATAAAACTATTCAGCTATAAAGCTGAGACTGCTACCAATTGATCACAAATATAATCTTGCAACATTTTCGTTCGAATATTAGACAATGTTTACCTTTTGGATGAACAATTTACTCGCTTATTCACCTTATTCTCCGAATTTAGTTTACAGCCACATTTATTTTATAATTCTATTTCTAATTGGTGGTCTGCAGTAACTTAAATTTGTGTTCATTGCATTGATTTGCAATGCCTGAAAAAAAAAAACAGCTTATATCTGCCATAATAATTCATATCTTTAATTCAATTTTAGTGAATATAAAGTACGTAAAATTTAGTCCAGGTCAGGTACTTGGTAAACCTGGGCCAGACAATGAAAATGGATTGGCTTGTCAATCCTCATCTTCCATACAAAGTGGTCGATTTCTAAAATCTATTCCTCCCTCTGTAGCTTTTAAGCAATAGGCTAAAGTAACATTTTGTCCATTATATTGATTTACATATAATGCTTGGCAAAATTAAAAAAAATAGATTCAATAAGTGTGCAGCTTTAGGCACATCTCATACAAATTACGTAATTTAACCCATGTATCCCTACGTTCACACCTTTCCTAAAATTGTACTAAATATTAGGTGCGAACTAAGTTCCCGCTTTTGTCAATAGATGGCGCCAGCTGTAAGTGCTAGTTGATTCTGCCATAACCTAAAGTTCATAAGCCAAGCTTAGGCATATGGTAAACATACCGCCACTACATAATAGTAATGTTCTTTTGACGGCATATTCTTTTTGTTGAGTGAATATGTATGATTTTGTGCCAAATAATCATCTTAGGTGGGAAGTATTGATTTTCTTCTTTCAATCGAAAAAAACAGCGGTCGAAAGCTTCAAAACGTCTACGAAGATGCTATCTTAAGTGTCTTAAGTGTCGAGATTGATTCCATCGTTTTAAAGATGACGAAATTGACGACTGTTCGCGTGAAGGAAGACGAAAATCCTTCGAAGGCACTGAATCGACGACATTGATTGATGGGGATCCGTGTTAAACGCAGGTGGAGCTTGCTTCAGTATTAGGAGTTACCCGACAAACCATTTCCAAGCGATTGCATGCTTTGGGAATGATTCAAAAGCAAGGAACTTTTGGTTCCTTATAAGTTGAAGCCAAGGGACGTTGAGCGTCGTTTTTTCGTCTGTGAACAACCGCCTCATCGTATTGTAACGAATAATAAACAATTGATTCATCACAGCAATCCAAAGAAAAGAAAGTCATAACGGCTGCCCGGTCATGCTTCTACGTCATCGCCTCGACCGAATATTCACGCTGTGAAGGTCATGTTCTGTGTTTGGTGGGATCAGGTCGGCTTTTTGTTTCCGAGCTGTTCAAACCAAATGAAACCATCACTGGGGATCAGTATCGACTTCAGTTAATGCGATGGCGACTTCAGTTAATGCGACGACGAGTTCAATGCCGAACTTTGCGTGAGAAACGTCTATAACACGCGGAGAGACACGAAAAAGTTATTCTTCAGCATGACAACGCTCGGCCTCACGTGACCAAGTCCTTTAAAAGCTATCTGGAAACGCTGAAACGGAAAGTCTTACCCCACCCACCATATTCTCCAGAATTTTCGCTGTCCGATTACCAGTTGTTTCGTTCGATGGCACACGGTCTGGCTGATCAGAAGTTCCACTTATATGACGACTAGATTCGTGGATAGTCTCAAAATATGGACAGTTTTATCGGGATGCAATTTGAGCTTTGCCAGAAAGATGCGAAAAAGTAGTAGCTAGCGATGGGCAATACTTTCAATGAATCATGCAAACATGTTTTGATAATAAAATTGCATTGCATAAAAGAAAAAAACAGCAAGAAGGTATCTGCACACCTTATGATTTACCCAGCGTCATGCCTTTAGTAAAATTAGTTCTGGAAATGAAAATACTTGTAAACTGCATTGAATTGCTCCTTAAATTTACCGATTTAGCAAAATCTATGGTGCCCCATAATTTCAAAAATGAAGACTTCAGTAAGTTATTATTTTGCTTCTTTCACTGTTTGTTAATTCAGAACAGGGTCTCATAACAAAATGCAATTTGATTCGCTGTACAACTTTGCATATGCAACTTTGTGTAAGTTAGATCATTTGACTGAAATTTTTGTAATCACTTCCTTATCAACTAGTTATTTATAATATTTCCTTGGCTGATATTATATACACGGTTCATTTACGTTAGAAGATGGATAGCAAATTCAACAATCCTCCTATCCGTTCATACGTGAAGACTGACAAGTCATAAAATAAATAACGTTTTGCATATTTACTCCTTTTGTTACCTGATTCCAACTACAGCTTTAATCTTCCTTACTCTTGAGGATATTGAAATAATATCTCGTACATACTTCAATTGTCAATCGCCAAGGTGATTATTTCATTGGCAATTAAAAAGTTAAGAATAGGTCTTATCTACTTCTAATGTCTTACTCAATACAAGGGGATGTTGATATTTTTTGACATTTTCTTAAGTTCAAAGTACAAATTTCAAATTCTTTTAATTATTCAGTAACCTTTGCTGTCTTCGGTGTGCATTTTTTAGTAAAAAAAACTGATCCAATGTCTGATGTTTCACACATGAGCAATATGGTAGGCTCCATACAAAACGTATTGAAGCAGACGCTTACCTCGAAATTGTTTTGATCAAAAGCTAAGATAACTATAAATTATATAAATAACAAATTGTAAAAAGGTTATGTGAAGAGATAATCAGTTTTATGTCTGCTTGAAAAAAGTACCAAATAAATTTAGTATCAAAATCGGAACGCTAATTTTTCTAAACCTATCGCATTACGATAATGTAGTAAAGAATGTGATCACGAAAATAAATTAATAATTATATCTTTAGAATTCCGAAGAATGGATATATCAGTTGATTGAATATAGTTTCAATAATGATTATAATATTTAGTGGATTTGCTACACCCACCTGGTATTCAAACCGTCTTTTAAAACGGCTTCATAGCCATATTTAGATGAGACTGACGTTTTTGGCGTAGTTAGTTCATCAAAAAACAAAATATTTTGGTTATTAGGCAGTCGATCCGGTCATAATGTCAGCATTTTCAGCAGAATTTAGTAAAGAATTCGAAACGCTTCCCTCTTCTCTCCAATTATTGACCCCAATAGTTAATATAGATTCAACACACTGATCCTTCCACTGAAGTTTTGCCCGTATTCTGGTGTGGTGCCTATTATGTTAATCGTCGAAGAATTTTTTGCAGAATTATTTTTGTCCTGTCGCCCATCATAACCAAGTAAACTCAATTTTCACGATCACATCAATTTAGATATACAGTTCAATATTCCTACGACGCCGATACTCTTTTTAATGGTATTTTTTACAGAGTATTTTACGGAATATTTTTTCTTGGAAACTTCCCGAAAAAAATTGGTTCGCTTATCTCATTATTAAGGTGTCCGCGTACATCAAAACTGTTAGGGTTAGTATCTGATACAGTTGGATTTTTATTAGTCGAGAGACGGCTTTGCCGTTAAATCATTTGCAGGAATCTTTACGAAAATTTAGTTTCGTTTGAAAGTCCTGATTTATTTAAAATGTATAAGAAATTTGTTTCTGATTCATATTCAAAACAATAAGTGACTTCTTATATTGATTGATTCGTTTATTAATGGAAATGAAATTAGAAACTTAAATTAATTCTGTCTCTATCGAAAAATGAATAGATATTTTGATTCGAGAACCTGAAACGAAAATATAGTTTTATGCAGTTTATTTTCCTAATCTGAATCACAATTAAAACCAAATGTTTTGTGCTTTCTTAGTAAAGTAGAAGGCCTGATGCGAAATGTAAAAGATAAAAATGCTCCAAATAATTAATTTTCTGAAATTACGATACCAGGTTTTTAAAAACGTTTATGGTTTTTCGAAACTCATTTGTAATTTCCTTTTCCTTTCGGAAATTATAAATGGCAATAGAAGAGCAAATCTAATTATGATGCAGCAGTAGTGAAAAATTTGGATATTTCTCGATGAATTTAATATGTGCTTGTCGGAGGAGGGATACTCCGTTTCGATGTAAATTTACTAGATCTCTCAAAGCCCAGAAAAACCTTCGATTTTTGTGCAAATATATGTAGGTGCGAAAAAATTATTGTACTAAATCTTATGAAGTAATATTTAGCTGTTTCTTTGAAAGGCATGAAAATCTTTATTACGGAAATCACTTCAATGATGGTAAAAGAAAAAATAATATCTGATATGATATGATATGATATGTTTATCAGCCTTTTTAGACGGATTCAGTTCAATGTATCATAACAATTGCAAAGTGAATTTTAGTGGAAAACAAATTTCGAAACTGCTTCAAATTGTTATAATTGTAAGTTGTTAAAAACAGCTTCCCAAGAAGGGGAAAGTATGCTGATATAGCATTCACAGAAGCAATGAAGATTCTATTGTTTAGAAATGATTTTCTCCTTTATGTGCTGGGAACTAATCGCTCATTAAAACCTATTAATTATGGAGATGCTAAGAACCATTCTAACGTCTATACGATACTTTTTTAAGAAGCTTCCTAGTTGTTGGAACAGTTACGAAAAAATACTAAAAATATACATTTTTGCTAAAAAGAGGCTATGTCGATGTACGAATATAATGTGTAAAAAGATATTCTCACTTATCTGGCGGTGGATCTACGCGACAGCCTCTTCATAATGGATTGCGGGTAGTCAAAATCAGCCCGTTAGGATAAAATTTCCACACACAAGGGCTGAATCCGGTTTTGAAAGAAATTGACATTTTCGATGTTTTTTCTTTTTAACAATGACTTTTAATTAATAATTAAACAGCAATGTATGGTTATAGTTAATATATTTCGAAAAAGGCTATCTCAGCTCGTAAAAATCTTAAGGAACAACATTAAATGTGGACATGGTTGCTGAAAAATAAAAAACCACGAATTTTCAGTGGGAAAACAGGTAAAGTCCATTATAAGATAGGAAAGAAACAGTTTTCGACACTCATTCTTATCACTCGAAGCGTCGGCACATCGTCCATGCTACTGTGAATGCCAACCATGTTGGTGCGCATTTGAATTTCGGATCTGCTGACTTTATCGAATTTTTAAACGTGATAAACTAGAAGAATTTAAAATTCAGTTTAGATTTCTGGATTGATTTTGAAAAAGCTTAATTTAATTTAAAATTAAGCCTTATACTAACTTTCCATTATATAAATTTTGATAGCACATTTTATATTTCATTCACACAATAACATTTGCAACACTTACAGTTATTCAATTCCGATATCGTAGCCCGAATAATACTGAAAAATTGTGAAATAATCCAAACGGTAATTAAAAGATTCATTGCTGTATTAATTGTGAACTTGCAACGGCAAAAGAAACACTTAAATAATTTGAAATTTCTGTTCCGAATCCGGCAACCGCTCTTTAGCGAGTTTCAAACACATCTAAATGCGGCAAGCAAACGGCTACGACTGTTAAGTGGTTTTGAGCCAAACAACAGAAATTTGGTCAAAACTTTCAAATACACAAACAAACGCACACACACACACATACCCTTCCGTAAACACAATTCAAATGTCGCCGGTGTTGCTTCTACATTTGCTGTTTACTCGTCGTATTAGATAGACTTCACCATTCGAAGGCAGAATGTTTTGAATTGAAATGAAAACCCGCCAAAGAAGCAAAGCCAACATTTGTATTTCATGTCTGTCATTGCTCAAAACCACAATTCGTTTTATTGAGGTAAAGATGATAATGATGATGAGGATTCACACGGCGCATGTTTGTTGTAATAATAGGTGAAGAAAGGACATGAAAGAGAGTGTGTTTACTTATTGTTATCGTTGTTGTTGTTGTTCGTTGTGGAGCACAAACTGTGCAGTGCATTAAGACAATTCTTATACCGGCGAATTTTGAGCATGAAGTTTTCATTCATAACTATGAGAGATTTAAATATTTTGGTCGCGTGTACACGTGGTTGGTCGCTAATACGGCGCAACATAACTTCATGCTAATGGCAATAGAAACATTAGTTTGAAAACACGAGAAGACATGACCATTTATTGTACAGGGTGCGATGGTTTGCAGAACAATTATGCATTTATTGGGGTAATGGATTTTCGGGTTTTAACATTTCCAGTAAATCGAGATATTTTCCCGGCATTTCGAAGAAAACTGTGACAAGAGAGAGAAAATTAAAAAAAATGTTGCTAAATGTCTGAAATAGTATCTGAAATATAAGAATTCAAACAAGATTGGCAAACCAAAGTATTTGGGAAAATCACCACTTAATTTAGAAGCTAACGAATAGAGTGTAGGGTAATTTTTTAAGGATTTTCAGGTTAGCAGCACTGGTTGGTAATGGCGTCCAAACGTCATCTGTCAAAGTGAAAAGTGTACAGTATACTCTGTCATTTCATCATGGAAGGACTAACAAATAAGCAACGATTGCAAATCGTTGAAATTTATTATAAAATTCGTGCTCTGTGCAAATGTGCATCGTTTGATACGACCATTTCATTATTGTCATAATCGACCTGCTGAATCAACAATTCATGCTGTTATCTACAAATTTCGCACCAAATTTACCATCGACTCGCATGCGTAGAGTGCGTACCGAAGAAAATATTGCAGCCGTGGCGACCAGTGTTAATGACGATCGTGAAATGTCAATTCGTTGCCGTTCTCAGCGATTAGGCATGTGTTACTCAACCACAAATCATTTTTTTTTTTTTACCACAATTGGCTGAGTTGAACTTGGTTGATATGTGGTTTCATCAGGACGGTGCAACATGCCACATTGCTCGGAAACCATGGATATGTTGAGGGATGGATTTGGTAAGCAGCTTATCTCTCGATTTGGCCCAGTGAGTTGGCCTCCAAAATCTTTCTATTTAACGCCTCTTGATTATTTCTTGTGGGGTTATGTCCAGTCGTTAATTTATGTGGACAAGCCGACCACTGTTGAAGCCTTAAAGGATAACATAACACGCGTTATTCGTGAAATACAGGCCAAAATGCTCGAAAAAGTGACGAAAAGTTGGACCTTCCGAATGGACAACATTTACATCAAAATATCTTTAAAATCCAATTTAAAGACCAATTTATTGATTCCAATGAAAAATTTTAATATGTATGTATATGTAAAATTTAATATGTATATATGAAGCGAAATTTGAGTGTTTTATTCGTTAAAAAAAACTACCATTAAAAAATCACCCTTTATTTTACAAAAAGCAACATATTTATATAGCGAACACTAAATGCGAAATTAAATTTTGTCACAGCCTCTTTCCTGATAGTTCGATTTAAATATGCTATATATAAGATACTTTTCCAAAAGCTGAAAAAATTGATTTTATCGCTAAATCTTTATTATTATGTTAAATAAAGATTATTTCTTCCAAATGTTACCTGTAACTGTTTCTAATATAGCCTGTTCTGAGTTTTCAATTTTTGATGACACGTTCGAGAATTTTGAATGGCATTTGGCTAATGAGGGAGTAATATTTGCTTTCAATTCCTCCTATTCTATTCCTTTCAATTCAATTATTTTCGTTGGCAGTAAAATGCTTTCAAACATACTCGTCACTTTCGCTGAGTATAATTTAAAAAATATTTTAATTATTTCCTTGTTATCACATTTGTATGCATTCTATTCACCTTCACTTTCATCCCTTCTTTTTGTAGCAAAAAAATCAAAATAATAATGCCAAACTTATGAAATTGAATTGTGTGTTATGCATATGAAGCATAAAAAGGTATTCCCTTCTTCTAGCATCTTTTTCTTCCTCACATGAGTGCAAGCACTCGCCTTATTATCGCTCCCACCCACCTTTATGATGAAACTGAGCAAATAAATATAATATAAAATGTGTGCAGGAATATCTTGGTGAAATGTTTGACCTTATAATACTTATTTGCCAACCACCCTCGGTTGTTGTCTGTGCACTCGTTTACACCCTCTAGCAAAATCATAAAGCATTTAGTATTTTCAAAAATGTTGCTCAAACATTCATGTCTTGCAACTGCTTTGGCATTTTTCTGAACAATTAAACGTAAAATGTTTTTATTTTGAATCTGAATTGAAATCACCACCAACCACATTTTCTGCTTCGGCAGCATTTAAGTTTCATTAGGTATGAAGTACTTGACTTGGAAACGCTCACTTGGGAATTTGGCGCTTTCGAAGCGGTTTTGGAGTTTTCTTGTGTGCTGAATATGCAATTTTGTTATGTGATTTCTCATAATTACATATGTACTCGCAAGTATTTATGAAAACTCCTAATTTGTAATTATTGCATAAGTAAATTAATTAGTGGCAAATAATGGGGAATATTAAGCACTTTGGAAATGCCAAGTAGATCTAAGGGGAAACAAATAAAAGTTCACATACAGTAAACGTGGAAATGTTAACTTAGAGGTGGAAAATTACTTGGCATTGTGCTAAAAATAAGTTATAGAGCAAGCACTTTTGCTTTAAAGTAAAAGGAAGCAGCTATGGTAATTTATGCATTTGATGAATAAATATTATATGTTTGCCACAGAAAAAAGTATAAAATATGGTGGTACTTAATGGTGGTGCTTAAAGATTGACAAACAAATTTTATATTCAGCCTTAAAATATAGACTCTTGGGTATACACATTTCTAATTGTAAGGCATATTACAAAGCCTGCTAGAACTTATATGAAATCCGCTCCTTTCCCAATAATATCTTATACAAGTGCCTGTTTTTCTTCTAAGTTGTAGTAAAAAGAAATCTATAATTTTTGCATAGTATAGAAGGCTTTATTTAGAATGAACCGGTTTGGGTGAAATATGCCCCATTTCGTTTGATAAACAGTTGCTATTTGGAAGGTAATTCTATTATGTATCTTTCATAGAAACCCTCGTCTCCATTGGCAAAATAGTGGACTGTTGATTTTCACAAATTTACCTTGAGGCTAATTATTCATCAGTAAATTATTCGCCATAGACATGAACAAATGGTAATCACATAATGGCAGGCCTGGACTATAAAGTAGATGCATAAAAATCTTTTAATCACTATTCTGGAGATCCTGGTGATTCATCATTGGTGGATGAGGTTCAGCGTTGCCCTTACGGAACATAATTTCCCTCTTATTGACCAAAGCTGGCGACTACTTCTGGGCGACTACTAAGTAAAACCGATCCAATAGTTGACAGTAAAGGGCCGAATTAAGAGTTTGGCCGTAAGAAAACAGCTTATAATAGATAATTCCCTGTCAAATCCAATCGGCCACCATTTGCGCCAACTCACCACAATCGTTTTTGCTTGAGGTTGCCAGAAATGTGTTTATTTTGTTGCAATCCAGTTGCGATTTGCAGATGGAAGTCCGGTCCATGAAGTTTTTGCGTTGCCTTGTGTGACATCCATACTTCGAGATTCTTTTTTAGGTCCAGCGTCATTAAAGTGGTTCCAAACGGTTTTTTGTTTAGTTCTCGGGCAGTCGAGACAATGCTTATATAATTAAATTGGTTGGATTTTACGATTTCCATTTATTCTAATGGCATCTCCAACAACTGCCTTTCCAAAGCGTGGTGCATCGTTGACATCAAAATCACCGGAATGGAATCGACAAAACTAAAATTACGTATGGTTATTTATTACGGTATCAGGAATAGAAACACTACTCGCACTATTTTAGCTGCCTGGCTTGTTTTTGCATTTATCGAAGAAAAATTGTAAAATATATTGTAATTTCTCTTTGCTTGTGCTCATCTTTGAATAGCGCTAAAACAATACTGATGCAATTAATGCAATAATTTTTTTATCTATGCCATATAGCCTGATAATGAAAAATAATGGATTTGTTGTTCCTACCTTTTATATTGTAAACATCCGGCACACATCCTTTCTTGCCTTCTAAAAGAAAAAGTAATGAGAGGTCTTCTCATCGAAGAAAAGATGAAGTCTGCCTATCCTTGTCATTGGAACAAACAGGCAGTTTTTTGCGACGATCAGGTACGTAAGTATATATTATTTAAGCTCTTAGGGTAGTATTTCTATTTGTTACCAATGGAAAAACAAACCTATTGCATTCTCCATCCTATGATAGAGAGTGTAAAAATGGAGATCGATTGCGATACAAATGTGACACATTAGTGTTATTTAGTTCGACAGCGATGATCTGAAACTTATAATTTTTATGAGCGCAAGTATTATAAATGTGCATAGATCATAATTACACTGAATTTTGTAAAATGACATAAAGGTGCACCCCTGCAAAGTTTAACTGGATGTCAATGAGTAGCTTGATTTTGTCATCCAGGAAATTGGGAGCTTTTCAACATTTGCCAACTTTTTGTTTTTGGATAAACCAAATTTTCATCTTCATGGTCATGTAAATAAGCAGAACTGCAACTACTAAAATGCAATGAATATAAAACGCAAGCGGCAGGGACTCCTTCATTCACATAAAGTAAGAGTAAAGGCAGCGAATTCATCGATGTTGGATACCTTATTTTTATTCGAACTGCAAAACCTTCCTGGCTATAACCAAAAGGCAATGTCACACATGCGTAATACGTTCCTGCTATAAGTTTGAAATTTCTCTCGCAAATTGATATTCAGTAGATATGTATATAATAAATATATATTATAAATGTATATATATATATATGTATATATAAATTGGTCTCCACGCTGGATTTAACTTCTTTGTATTTTTTCTTGCGGGTTTATATCCAGTCTAAAGTTTACGCCAATAAACCGAATTCTCCAGCGTATTTAAAAACAAAAGAATTTGTCAAATTTATCAAAATTCTGTACTTTTATAATTAATAAATATTTTGCGACATACTGCTTCATATTTTTAATCGATGTACTAAATAAAGCTTTCTTTTGTGAATTTGTTATTTGTAAAATAACTTTTTCTATTAAAAGATCTATAGACCTATGAATATGAGCATAATTCCAAGGAACTACAAAAATGTAAATTGGGCTCTCCATTTACTTTCAGCATTTCATTGACAACAACTCTCCGCAGTAAAAGAGCTGTTGTCTCGCATATTCGTAAAAATTTTCTCGTCTTTATCATGCTTTCCTTCTAAAATTTATTTTGATGGTTTCATTTCTAATTCACTTAAATTATTGAATTAAAGAAATAAATATTATGAAACTTCATCTTAATGTCTTTCAGCATGTCTTTTCATCTTAATGTCTTTTCTTAAAAAATATCCATACCCATAGGTAAACTACCAAAATAAGGCATAATGTGGCATCCTATGAAAATGACCCACTAAATATAATAACATTTTATAACACAGTACTAGTTTTAGAAACATTTGCGTAGAAAAAGCAACGTAAATTAGTTTGGAACTATAAGCAGACATTACAACAATGAATGCAAAAGGTGACGGAGTCTAAACTTACTAGCTGCCACTTGCTGGCGCATGTGCAGGACCTGTGCATTAGAAATCGATTGTGAACTACCTTTTGGTTGGTGCACGCAATAAAGCTTTGTTAGCTTTTGATTTCACAAGGATTCGCGTGTCACTAAAGCTCTGTTTCATCTTTTAATAAAAGCTGTACCACAAACCGATTTTGTTGTCCTGGTTAACAACAACCATTATTGTGAATGAATTGAATGAATACAATTTGAATCAATGTCTTGCTCTTATGTAGATGTCGTTTGAATAAATAGTGGAGGGTTTATGTTTTTTGTATTTGTGATTGTACTTTTTGAATCATTCAATTGGACCTAATGTTAGCGGTTTGAAACATTAGTTTGACAGGCTGTTAATAGATTTATTCTATTATTTTAAATGTTTTTCGGGCACATTGTGGATCGCTGCTTAAAGGAAAATTTGGTGGTCGTACCGATGCTCGAACCTATGATCGTGAGCGTTTTATGATCTTTCTGTCCTTTGGCGTTGGGTATAAAAATGAAACATGAAGATTAAATATAAAAGATGGTTTAAGTGACAAACATCATACATTTATTTCTATATAGCCTCCACAAATGGATTCTCCATGATTTTATATTTTGTCATGTTTTCAGCTCACTCCGTTTTGTATTACCCTTAGCAGCTACTGAATCTAGTTAACCTCCCAACTGTCCTGTGTACTTCTCCTACAGTCTCCTTGCGGATTCCATTCTCTTTCGTATTAATTTATAGAACAGTTTTACTTCAGCCCAACTTTGATATTTATCGAAGTTATTTTTGAGGGCTAAACTGTACTGGGCTTTATTGGGCTTTACAAGGTTATCTGAAAACATATATATTTTTCTAAGTCAATGCTTCTCACATAGATAGCTATAATGAATCGAAAGTTTTTTCATAGTCAATGAAAACCAAATAAAAGCTATAAACCGCTATTCTATCAATTGGTTCGCAGTAATTTGTAGGCTATTAAGAGGGACGGAAATCAGTTTAATTCTTTTATAAGCCAGAAGATATATAGATAGACTTGCATTGAGGATATACATACGTTACTACCTTAACTATCACGACTGGTAAGGTAATTTCCCTGCAGTTGTTGCTGGATTAAGCTGCATTTTTTAATAGTAGTTAAGTGCTGAAGTTTGTGTTGGTACTTAATAGTTTTAGAGCGATACTGTTGGTTTTCGGTATCCTGTGGCCATTTAGGGTGCCTATTGCATTTACTATTTCTTGGAATTTTTAATGGCACAATTGGCACGTTATTTCATTCGGAGTATTGTGTTAAACTGCATATATTTCTGTTTGGTATTATTTTTGCTCAGCACGTTTTCGAGATTATCAGCCCAAGTTTGTGCCCTATTTTCCTTGATGATACAAAATCCTAGAATAGGATGTCATTAGGTTAAGGTCTAAGTTATCAATTTCTTTTTAATTGTGTGCGGTTGTATAAAGCAGTTCATTCAACAACAGTATTTGCAGTAATAAGCCCTTCTTTTAGCGTTCTTATCTGTCTGTGTATATTCTGATTTTAGGTACCTACTTCTATGATGTATTCTTGCAGGGTTCTGAATCGATTACGAGCTCTTTCTCTTCGTGTCCGGCTACTGATTACTTTTGATATACACAGCTTTCCGTTGGTCTTCTTCAACATATTACGTATTTCGGCAAGGTCTGACTGCATCAATTGAATGCTGCTATTCTGAAGGTGGCTACTCTAGGCTTATTGCGCCAACAAGTAGATATGAACCTATTCCCCTTACATTTCTTGCTTGTTATTTATCAATTTCTTATCAAGAAATTAAAGAGCCCTTTCGAAAGCAATAACTTCAAAATGACTTTCGTCTTCCATTACTTACTTGAAAATCTCGTTTTAAATATTTTTAAAATGACTTACTAACTCCCAGGATCTGAAGGTACGAGTGATTATAGTGTACAGAGTATAAAATCTGCAATTCGTCAGGGAATACGTTCCCTGAGTGTTACTCTTTTTCTAAACCTTATAGATCTCTGCCAATTAAATTCCTTTTTATCGTAGGAATACAGAAAAATTGTAGACTGCAAAGCATGTTGGAGCCTTTAAATTCAAATATGAGAAAAAGACGCTAATAAATATGTACAAGCGGTTACACGTCATCTTTCCCACACCTACAACACATTCTTTTTATTTTTAAATTGTGATGAAAAATATTTTAAAATTATTTAATATCAATTTGAACAAAAACAAACCATGCATAATATAAAAGAAATTAATAAACTATTACATTAATTAAAATGACAAATTAATATTAATCCCTCTTCTGCCTTCTCGACTCTTTGATATTTGAGCTTTAACACCACTCGCTTGTCATTAATACAATGACTATAATTTAAAAAATGTTTACAGTGTTGTCATTCTGCACATTCTTTGAAAGGCAAATATTTATTATCATCAATGGAACAATTTAATAATATGTGTGATTATATTTATATCAACAATGAATAAATTAACGAGTGTGCCTTGATGATAATTTGTGTAATTAAGACCCAGTGATGCCGTTGACATTTCGTTATGCACTTTATTAAATGCAGAATGCAGGCCAAGGTCATCCAAGTTAATCCTTGTTAATGGTTTGTGTTGAATATTTAATGATTAATATGCGTATGCGGATGTACGTATGTGGGTAATTATGTACAACACTAGGGAGAGTTAGGGAAATTATTAATACTTACAGGGTGCGTATGATTGTTACGAATACTCAGGGAATGGGAATATGTTACTCATACGCAGCCGGTGACTACGGAATGTTTGGATTAGGGATATAATAGTATCAAAAATCATTTGAGAAGAATTTTTTCTACCTATGCTGTGGTAAAGATGCCACTTTTTCGAACAAAAAAAAAAAAAAAAAAAAAAAAAAAAAAATTGTGGAAGGATATTACGTGATGAGCACTGAATATATATTAATAGCAAATCAATGACCTCGTTTATGCCTTGTATTATATTTTGTAAAATTATTAAGATTTTGGTGATATTTTAATGCTGAAAACCATTTCCCTCATTACCAACATCTATAGTGCAAAAAACACCTTCAAAAATAACTGCAGCGAATATCGCCATAAGTGTCAAGAATATGAGCTGAGACGTTTTTCCCGCTTATTTCTAATTGTACCAAAAGAATTATTTTAATCCAAATAATTGCAAACAAAATCCCTAATTAAATGTTACTGGTGTGATAAAATTCTGTGTGATATTATTTTTTTAAGCATCTTTTACTTTAGTTTCCACAAAAACTTTGGACAGACACTTCACTTCTCCACTATTTTTACACTTTGCCTTTTTACATTTTGTCCCCTTTAAGCCTCCCGTAGCATCATTAATATTCACCAAACTGTATGAGATAATTGTTTCAAAGTGTCCTCTTAACTTGAAGTTGGTGTCACAGCCACATTAATAGAAACATAATAGTTGACAGGAATTGATGATGATGGGCCTCAAGTGTGAACTTTAACAACAACAAAAAAAAAAAAAAAGATGAATGAAATGAAATGAGACCCTCATTATAATTCAAGGCATATTAATTTAATTACATTAATTGAAAAGTTTTTTTTCAATTTCAGATAATTTTTTGATTGCGTGTTTCAGGGAAACGGTATGATAAATGAATTGAAAAAAAAATAGTCGATATATTAATGAAAACCGTTCAAATTGAATAGTTTCAATCGCTGACGAATCGCAAAACAATCAAGACATTTCTGAAGCAGATGGTAACTGGTAACGAAAAGTGGATCACTTACGACAACATCAGTGAAAGCGATTGTGGTCGAATCTTGATGATCCGGCAATAATGGTGGCCCATCTAGGATTAAAGATCGGAAAGGTTTTGCAGTATGTTTGGTAAGACTAACAGTGAATCATGTGCTGCGAGTTGCTCCCATATAGCCAAACTCTTAACTCAGAGCTGTAATGTCAACAGTTGGACTGCGGGAAGGAAGCAAACGTCTTAAAATGGCCAGCTCAGGCTAATAGGGGAGGAATAGTGTTCCATCAGGATAGCACCGTGAACTCCGTGAGCTTGGTTGGAAGGTTTTTATGCATCCACCTTATAGTACGCACCTGACAGCAAGTGATTAGCACCTGTTCCCGTCTCTGCCAAATGATTTTGCTGACGAAAAACTCGCCTCAATAGAAGCTTGTTGAAGTTGGCTGTCTCAGCATTTTGCAGAATGGTGCATATTTGATCTAAATCGGATCATTCTAGCAATGGTAAATACAGCGTTCAATATCTTTCAATGTCTTCTTATTACAACTACTAATATAGTTGTTGAATTTACTCTTATCACTATGTTTGGGTTCATAGTAGGTCCTTAAGATAATCATCTAGAGCCATAAAACTGTGCATTCTACCGATATATTAAGAGAAACTCTTATAAAACTGTTACACCTTTTTTCTAATAGGCACTCTAAGAAGAGAGTTTTCGTCATATGGACAAATAATGTAATGAATTCAATGACATTAAATTCAGAATTTACAGATTTCTTGGTGAATCGATATTAAATATATAAGTTATTAAATGTTAGGAAAGCATTTGTAGTATATGAGCCACCTCATTATGCAGTATTTGATCTAATACTTTATACGAATACTAGATATATTACCACTTTTTGTCAAAAAACTTAAATATTTATTCATTATTCTGATAATAATTTCCATTACTTTCATTTAAATTTCTAGTGCTCTTGTCTTCTAAAGCAAAGTATTTTCCACATATATATTTTCCGTGTGCAACGTTTATTTTCCCCCAAAACCTATTGATTTAATAATAGTTATTTCTTAATTTCAGCACAATCCGTACAAGACAACTCACTTAATTCCTCTCTATTGAGTTCATTAGTGTTGTGTGCCATTTTAACCGGAGAATGCAATTCAATAAGAAAACAAAAGAAATAATGACAATAGTACAATAGTACCAACTAAACTAAACAAAATTAAAGTTATATTCTCTACAAAACGTTTCTTATTACCAAAACAAAGAGGCGGACTATACAATAACACTATGACTTGTTCTAGATCTCAATCCACAGACCGACGAAGAGTCAAAATGGCCATCCGACCGTCCATGCATTCAACCGCAGCCCAACCGATATCATCAGAACACAGTCTCTGCTCTACATGATGATGTTGTGTATTTTGAAAAAAAACGAAAATCATTTTCAAAAAACTACAAAATATTTGTATTTATATCAGTGTGCCGTTGTGCTTGTATTGGTATTTGTATTGGCGATAAGTAACACAGAAAATACTAAATTGTAAAAAGACGTGACAAAAATACAAAAATCATGGCCCAAATAGTAAATATTCTCTGAAAAACAAAAATGTCAACGGTTGTGTTTATTGCCAACAGAGGGAAACGGCAAATACGAAAATCTCTTTACATAATCTACTAGAAAATGTTGTGTCAATACGAGCAATAGTTTCCAAATATTGTTGGTCGGAGGCGAGGAGGAGAATATTTGGAAACACATTCTCCAAGTGCAGTGGGAGTTGTTGCTGTGCTATAAATTTTGTGTTTCTGGATAATTTAATTTCAAAGAAAATGGAATTTAATTTGCTTTCTTAAATTTGAGTGTTTTCCTATTCATACATTCATTGATTTCTGTTGTGTGAACAAAAAAATACGTGGTTGATTGTTGATAACTTATACGTTCTTTTGTGTATTATGATTAATATTAATATGTCTTATGAATTCAATGTAATTAGTTGTAGGTCCATAAAGCATGGGTCCAGATTGTATCGTAATGTTAAATATTTATTTACAGAGGGATTCTTAAGTCACAGTCGCAAAAACAAATGCGTTTTAGTGATATACCATTACTTGCTCTTTTAATAAATTCTATAAAAATATGGGCTCACGTCTGTATAACCAAACCACAGAAGAACACATCCGTTTGTAGTCATACTTTTATTTTATGGAACTACGAACTGTTTGCTTTGAAAACGTATATATATTTTTAAATATGTAGGTATATATACATATATATATATATATATATATATATTTCGTATATATTTTTTGCTGCTTAAGAAATTATATGTAAAAATGCTATCGAATTTTTGTAATATTTGTCGTACTGGAATATTTTTGAGAAATACAACAAATTGGTTCAGGTAACATTTCCAAAGGATATTTTAATTATTTTCCAACCAAAGGACATTTGAAAGCATTTGGAACCTTTTTCTTTAACATGTCGACAAAACTCAATTTACGTACTTACAGTAAGTACGACAGTATTAACCAATACATTTTATTAGGGATATTAACTGAGCGGTATCCATTTCAGAAATACTGTACGAATATAAATTTACATCTTCAATATTTTATTCCTTCAAGAAAAGAGTACGATTTCAATATTTTTCTTTTAATCAACCAACTTCTAAAGGTATCGTATTACAATTGGCTTTCTGATAACCGTAGCATTAAAATTATAATATGATTATCAGCAATAAACTCGGTGGACGACGCAGACAACGGTTACCAAATTCAATTAGAAACACCAGACTTTCAAAATACTTGCAAAACTTGGAAAGAATGACTAAAGGAGAAGCGCAAAAGATCAAAGCGTATGAAATATAGTAGATGAGCATTTTATTTTAGTCCCCATCTAACCATTAGTTTGCACTTTAAAAACAATTAAAATCGACATATTATGAATAAGAAGGCGATATTTTTAAACGCCCACTTTTGTGCCAATGAGTGAGCACTTAAATTTTACGGTTCGAAGTTATTACAAGTAAAAAATACTAACATTTTTGAGAAAATTGACGTTTTCCTATTTTTTTTTTACAAATTTTCCATTAATTAGTTAATGAGGATTTAGGTAGAACGACAGTCTATTGTGCGACCTCCTCGATATACTGTTGGAGATGATTATGAGGAAGGCTGCAGTTAACACGACTGGTACCATCTTTAATAAAAGCCATACTCCCATAAGTAAATGACATAGACATTATTGGCCGAAAACTGCGAGATGTTACTGCATCTTTCTCAAGCGGAAATGGGTCTGGTGGTAAACGAGGACAAAACAAAGTTATTGGTTTCAACGAACAAAGAGTCTACTCGTTTGGGACGCTGTGAAACTTTGTAATTTTAAAGTGGTTGAAGAATTCATCTACCTCGGTTCTGCTGTAAGTAAAACGAATGATGTTAGCATGGAGATAAAGAGGAGAGTATTGCTTGCTAACAGATGTTACTATGGGCTAAGCAAGCGATTCAATAATAAAACCCCCTCTCGATAAAAAAAAATCCGACTGTGCCAGACGTTGGTTCTATCTATTTTGTTATATGGCGCAGAATCCTGGGTTATGACGCAAGCGGATAAATCAGTACTGGCAGTTTTTGGGAAGAAATCACTCAGAAAAACATATGGACCCGTCATCGTTTACGGAGATTATCAGCGTCGCATGAACAATAAGCTGTATGAGCTATATGCCGACATCGACGTAGTCAAATGCATTAATATACAACGATTGCGTTGGCTGGGTCATGTTGTGCGGATAAATCCAAGTGCTTCGGCACGGAAAGTTTTCGACAATGAACTCGATGGACGGCGCAGAAGAGAGCGACCAAAACTCTGTTAGAAGGACCAGGCTTTTAAAAGACTGTTGAAGCTTGGTGTGACGAATTGGAGGAGAAGCACAGAAGATCGAAGCGTTCGGAATTATTTTCAATGAGCGGCGTATAATAGATAAGAATGTATATTCCAGTTGCCACCTCAGAAGAAGAAGAAGTTAATTAAAAACAATATATGTGACAATTGATATGTACGAGAAAGTATCTTCCCAATTCATATACCTTTTCTAGAAACCATTCTGGATGTAAGCGTGATTTGCCATAAAAACAAATAAAGTCGAAATATTGTATATGAAAAAGGGTTATTTTCTATTTCTGTTTGTTGTTGACGATGAGTCGATACATCTTTCATAACATTGTTTATGGTTGGTGCTACAATCGTCAACACTGGACCGTTGGAAAAAACCTACCCACAAGACTTTTTACCTTTTACCCGTTAATTAAAATGAGGATGTTGTGAAAATCAGCACAGACATTTCCGTGAGGCAAACTGACTAAAATGTACTTTCATTTAACGTTCTATTGCGTTCTACAAAGATTTAAAGATTGCCAGTAGGGGAGTGGTAAATCGTAAGGTTGTCACCAAAAAATACAATGAATTAAAATGCAATAAATGGAACAAAATTAAAGCGTTCTTGAGTTCTTCACTTAAGGACTGAACTAAACGGACATAATCTGTCTGTGTGATACCTTAAGCGGCAGGGTAAATTAGTCTAATGCGTTCTAAATTATACTGAATTTAGTGTAACTGAATGAAAGAGGTGAACATAGAAATATGGGTTAAACTAAGCAATTTGTATGGAAAATAAAGGTAAAGATATGATTATCCGGTCGATTTGTTGTCAAATATTAATAATACAATACAATTGACAAACATTCAAATACAGGGCGGCTCACCAATTGCGCTGCTATAAGAAATTCCAACAACATATTTTTTAATCAGTGTATTACATTTTAATTCAAGATATTTCTTATTGTGTAGAAAATTCAATTTGATTTTATTTAACTAATTGGTATTGAAGATGGTAAACCGCAAATGACCTTCATGCTCCCTCATGACACTTGGTCAGAGAATTATTCGTTGAAGCTTTGAGTTATTGTTTTACGAGACTGTTTCAATTCAATCAAATTCCCTGGTTTTGTTTTGTATACTTCTGGCTTGATAGAAGCCTATAAAAGAATCTGTAGCAATCAGGTCAGGAGTGAAGTTTCTGGATGTTACTTTGTTTAGGAATTTTCATTGGAAATTCGCCACAACCGGTTGCTATGAGTGCAGTTATTCTATCTTGCTGGAAATAAATGCTGAAACTAAATGAATACGTGTTTTGCGGAGTTCTGGGTAAAAAAACTTCTTCAACGTGTTTAAATAATAGCCTCATTGACATTGTGTTTGTAGTACGATTAGTGCGTCATCCAGTATTTAGAAATTTGTGTGGGGAAAGTAAATTCGGATAAACGTGCAAATTTGCATGGGATGTAACAGAAAGGGTGTGATGATGACATTCTTTTCCATTCTATAAATTTAGTTCACCAATTGCATGAAATGTATCATATTTGATAGAATTTAGTACAACTGCTTGAAACATATAAACCTTACAATGTTTGGTGGTGGCTACTTGAGTTCTGGAGCGTAGATTTTTGGCCATTACGCTGATTAATGGTCAAAAATCTAGGCTACGTTATCTAACTAGTTGGAAGTTACGTAGAGTAGGTTGGACTTCGGAAAATCCGCCAATTGTTATGCGATATACCACAAGAAGTGTGGCAATAAACTCTGTGTTCATTCCAAATATCTACGAAATTTCACAAAATTTCAATAAATTATTAACCTATACAGGGTTGCCCATATTCGACGGACCCATCTGGCAACGCCATAACTTTTGACAGAGATGTCAGATCGCTTAATGACATACCGCGTTTGAAGCGTCAGTCCAAGCAGATTTTTACCATGGAACAATACACGCCACGCGAGCGCTCTGAAATAGTTGAAATTTACATTCAACAGAAGAAGTCAATTGTGAAAACTCAACGTGCTTTTAAAATATTAAAAAATGTGAGAAGTGCGCCTTCTAAGAACACCATTAAGCGTTTATACGAAAAATTTTCGACTGGTGAGGCTCTTTCTAATCCGAAGAGGCCAAATAAAAGTCGACCAAGGCGATCGGCCGAGAATATCGCTGCCGTACGAGCCAGTGTTGAGAGGTCCCCAAGAACATCCCAAAAACGCCGTTCTCAGCAGTTGGGCATGGCTCGGTCCACTTTACAACGGATTATTCGCATTGATTTGCATTTGTTCCCGTACAAAATTCAATTGACGCAAAGATTGTTGCCTGCGGACAAGCCTCGTCGATTGGAATGGGCCCAACGAGTCATCGAAATGGCCGATGATGACGAGCAATTTTGGAACAAAATTATCATGTCCGATGAAGCCCATTTCACATTGAATGGGACCGTAAATAAGCAAAATTGCCGCATTTACGCCACTGAAAACCCTCAGGAGATTTAAGAATTGCCTCTTCATGACGAAAAAGTCACAGTTTGGTGCGGCGTTAGTGCGAAAACGGTCATTGGGCCGTTTTTCTTCCAAAACGAAAATGGCCATGCTGTTACCATCAACCAGGAGCGTTATCGCGACATGATGACCAATTTTGTGATGCCAATTATTCGTCGAAAGCGTATGAGTCAGTTCTGGTTTCAACAAGACGGCGCTCCACCGCACACAAGTCGCATAACAATCGATTTTCTGAAGAATTTGTTTCCGGGCCGTTTGATGTCGAAAAGTGGTGATTTGGACTGGCCACCGCGTTCGCCCGATTTGACGCCCGCTGACTTCTTCTTGTGGGGACATTTGAAGTCAAAGGTTTACGTTAACAAGCCAAGGACCGTAGAAGAGCTCAAGGACAACATTCGTGAAGAAATAGCCGCTATTCCGGCCGAAATGTTGGCGAAAACGATGGAAAATGCTGCAAAAAGGGCACAATACGCCATCAACGCCAGAGGCGGCCATTTGAGAGATATCATATTCAAAAATTGATGTAAACAAATCTACTTGGAACAAATTAAATGAATAAGATTGCCAACCGCCAAATTTTTATTTTTTTCTTTGATTTTTTTTTAAAAAACATGGGTCCGTCGAATATGAGCTACCCTGTATATACATATAGATTAAATGGGTCCTATGTACAGAATTGCCAGTACGGGTGTGGTTTCCATATTAATCAATGCAATGGACTACTAATGAAGAGTTACGGGGAATAAATAAAATTTGATAAAATTGATCAAATTGCATGGGGTTATAGATCAACCCATTGGTATAGAACATTTACAATGCTCGGCCAAGGTCTGACAAAATAATCGTATTGAACTATGCTAAGTTTTAATAAGTTCCATAAAAATTTAATGAAGTTATCGCATCTATGTACTAGGCAGCTAAACAGCAGGACCACATTCAATTGACTTTAAAAGTCATAAAACATATGAAAATATACTCGGTAAATTAAACGTTGTTCTATGGATATTATATTTCATGGATATTATCAAATTATTATCAAATGATATGTAACGAAAGGTAAAGATATAATTAATATATATGTATGTAGTGAAAATTTCGTTCATATACATCTTATTCAAAAATATTCTAATTGTAAGTGGGGTTATTAAAAAGATGCCAAATATATATTTCAATACATAATTAGGAGGACATTTTGACCACAATAACCATCTTGCAATAAAGCGATGTCTCGTTCACAGTACAATAAACAGCAATTCATTGCGGAAGATATAAAACATACGGCACGACCGAGTCTTTAGTGACTTTTGCTTCTATCTACTAGCTACATGTAAGTATTGACAATGGATAAACTTACCGCTTTCTGATGTTAGCCCAATGTTACTTGAAGATATTTTAATAAAAGTGTGCAAAAAAGCTTACAATGAGCAACTTACCTTATTTGCCACTTCCATTCAGAATGGCATTACTTATGATGGGTTAAATGGTCTCCGTCGAAATGTAATTTTTTTGAATTAATCCTCGTTTCCCAATTAATCTCGTAATACCCTTGCTGTATTAAGTTATTAATTAATTGAGTGATTATTTTCAAGAATACATCTCATTAAGTATACAGATTTGGTCATCCTTGTTGTTTTTTGATTTGCTTTTTATATAGGCGGTATTCATGAATATGTGTGCATCAGAAAGCATGTGATGCCATTTCATTTGTGTGAGTTCTATATGTATGTATTATATATGTATATCTGCTGGACAGTCATGGAAATTCAGGTGATAAGTGCAATTTTGCAGCATAATTAACAAATAACTGTGGTGGCTCGTGCGCGAGCTTTTGCAGTGGCTATAAGGACTTCCGCAATGTTAAGTTTTGTGTATGTGACAGGGGAAACCAGCGGTATGTTGCGGAAATACTTTTTGGCTGTATTTGTGTGCGTGTGTATGTAAGTGCATCGCAGAAAGATGAATAATGAAATGCATTTATGATTGCCAGAGTGTATATGCGTGAATTGCAACAAAACACCAGAATATGATGAAAATGCAGATGTATGTGTGGATGTATAAATAAATGCGATAGTGTGTGTGTCTATGGTTACACTATAGTCACAGTTATATGCAAATTTATAGTTGTATGGGAACTGGTTTATGAGTTAAATTAAGTTTTTATACTGCAGTCTGCAATGGTAGTTGCTGGTATGAATCTGTGTAAGCAAATTTCATCCAACATGCACAGAGGACTATAAGTGAAGTAATCTGCAGAAATAGCAGTAATTCCATTGAATTGAAGTCGTAGTAAACAACATTTTTGTTAATTAAAACTAAACTAAAACTTTCTCTTTCTCTTACTAAAAAGTTTCTCTTACGTCGTATCAGTTCTTTTATTTTTTTTTTAACGATTATTGTATGAACCAGGAACTACCTACTTGTGAATTGGCGCACATGTTTTTATACCTCCAGTTCACTCTTCATAGCTTATCTGTTTAAGAATTATGTCTTGCAATCGGAATGTTTCGTTTTCGATTCCAGCAGGACAATAACTAAAATAGTTGAAACACATCTTAGTAAATTAACTTTACTGTTGACTCATACATAAAAAGATTATGGACCACTTCACTAAATACAGAATGACTGATAAATGTGGCTGCTTTAAGAAACCAACATAACTTTTTTTTTATTTTTTACGAATTACATTTTCTTTATTTCAAAAATTATTCATTTGTATTAAACATTTTCAAGGACTTTTGAAAATGTTTAATACAAATGAATACTTGAGCACTCTGAGGTGCATATGTGGCACCCTTTTTCAATACTGCCTTGAGGGTTAAAGGAGTATTTGCTGCAGTCATTGTTTAGATGCATCGCTTTAAATCACTCAAATCTATTGGGTTTACAATAATCTAATAAGAAAAAAATCCAACGCAGTAAGACTAGGAGACCTTAGAGACCATCGGAATTTGATGTTTTTTCAAATCCTCTCCAAGAAACTTTTCATATATGAATAAAATGTTATGAATGAAAAACATGAACTTTTACGAAATTAAAGACGTATGTTAACTGTCAAACAAGTTCAGTCATACTTTGGAATGAGATCCTATGAGCAGGAGTGGTGCAATACTAAAGACAATTTGAAAGCCTGCTATGAAAGAAATTTATAAGAAGAAGAAGAAGAGGGGGCATAATACAAGAAACGGGTATAGAAAGTTCGGGATAATGAGAATATAGACATTTTCAGGTGTGTATTGAAGTGGTACAGTTAACCATTACAGTGCAGGCTCTTCCAAGTAAGGAAAACGTTGCAATTTTCGTCATAAATGCGAAGAGTTTGTTGCAAATATGTTGAGAAAACGTCTGAATTGTTGGCGTCAGATGATAGCGCACTATTTTATATCATTCGAAACTGAGTTTTGTTGATAGATTTGTCATTCCTAAGCAGTAACATTCCCTATTTAAAAGCTGCATTGGGCTGCCAATACAGCATAAAGTCATTCCAGTGTTTGCAGAAAGATATTGGTCAAGATGAACATCTCACTGAATCATTTTATATTAAACCAGATGTTGTAATATCAACTAGACAATTAGAAGAAGCTTCTTGCACAAAAATATTGGCAATTATGGACTAAAGAACTGAAAAATACCAGCTGGACCTAACATCAATCCTGTCTATTTTACCCCAATTCGCAGTATTCAGGTTGTAGATGAAGCAGTTCTGTTACTCTTTCGTTAATGGAGAGTCGGCATTCTGAATTATGAACTTTGTGTTATTTTTACCTACATGGACGTCAATGAACATTTCGAAATACGGGTATCACACTGGCTGTTTTATGTTTTATAAATGAATGAAAATGGTCTGCATAGCACAATGAATTCACGATTTTTTAAATTTTATTAAAATTTCATCAGTATAAATTTTACCACTATTTGTTCGCTTTTGCACCTCTGTGTACGACGATGTATAAATCTTAACATTACCTCATATATGTTGGTAACCACAATAATTGCAAACAGCACCAAGTGCGAAATCGATTATAAATATGTAGTTGCCTCATTCACTCCCAACGAACAAAAAAAGGCTGGGAAGAGGTAGCAATCGACCATATAGACGGAAAGTATTTACTGATTTTTAATGGTCCCAATAAATTAAGATTAAAACAGTAACGAACGAGTGGCGTAGTATAAATGAAATTATATTTATTATGAACCAGATGCTACAAATAACTCATGGTGCAATTTTACGCCAGACAAATAGTACCGCACAGCGTATGAGCAATATGCAATTCACTTGAACAATATTTATCATACGTCATGGAGGTTATTTGTTTTTTAAGGTGTGGCGTGAAGTGGTCCATTGTATAGCCAAGGCTATTGCTTTTGTTTAAATTAATTTGTGGAGAGCAGACTGTAATCTTCACACGTATGTGGAAATTTCAATAATACGAATTTATGGTTTTTAACAATTTTCGACTAATTATTTTTATGGCAACGTCTGTGCTTCAACAAATATAAACGCATTGAATTGAGGAGGAATTTAAACATCGGGTTAAGTTATTTATGTCTATATAAAAACATCAAATTTCATTGCATCGTATAAAAGAAATATGGAGTAGCTTCTCACATTTGGAGAGTTTAAATGCATTTTTGTTTTTTGGGGTCATAGATCGGGGTCGACAGTTTTATGACGATTCCGAGCTTCAATTTGTTAGTTAGTTTATAGTAAAATGTTCTTGAATGAAAAAATTATATTTTTTTAATGTGTTGAAACTTACGTTTATAGTGAGATTTGGTGCTTCAAATAACATTGGGCACTAAAGGCAGAAAAATATTTTTTTCAACTTTGACAACAATATGTTTGCTTTCATTACAGAAAAGAATAATCAACATTTGTTTAGAATTATGGATTCAGAATTAACTACATTGATTTGGTTTGTTTCACACTCTGGGATAAAAAATCTGATAAAATAGAAAAAAAAAACATTTTATGAAGGTGTTACTAAATAATAAGCATCTTGTGCTATTCGTTTTGTGAAATGAGTAAAAGCAAAATGCGTTCTGGAATTGGGTTGTTAGGAAAGTAATTTCGTTTTTTTCCAATATGAAACATAATTCCATCTTTTATAGCTAATATCGTACTTAAGCCGCATAGCCATTATATATTTTGATAGCTGATATAGCAAGGTTTGCTTTTGAAATAGATTGTTTGATTCTTCGTAGATTTAAAAATGCTGTAAAAGCAAGAGAAAAATTATCTCATGTATATGGGGAAAATATTTTGATAGAAAGTTAGTAGCAAAACTGTTTGCAAAATTTGGTTTCGTCAATTTTAAATATCTGGAAGAACAATTGAAGTTGATGAAAATACAATAAAGCCATTAATTGATTCTGATTTGCATAACTATAACAGTTCATAGCATAAGTAAGAGATTAAATTTATCAAACTCGATAGTTCATAATCTTTTAAAAAGTTTTAATCTCAAGTCTAGATAAATGGGTTTCTTATGTTATTAAGGAAAGAAATTTGTGCAGTCACGTTGACGTCTGTGTCTTATTTTTTATACGTCAATAATATGATCCAATGGGTTAGAAATGAGTTATTTACTACTATGTTAAATGTATGAGTTCATGGAGTTAAAAAACAAAAAATTGACTCAAAACACTCAGAAAGCTTACATTGATAAAAAATGTCATACTGGCTGTTTGGTGGGATTTCAAGAGATAATTTGGGTGATTTATTTAAGCGAAATAAATCAGAATCCATAAATAGGAAATATATAGGGTTCCACAAAAATAAAGAACGTTTCGCAGGTGATAGTTCCGTTATGAGACTTTGTAACTTTACTTCAAGCTTCTTCTTTCTTCCTTCTTCTTTTTTTGTGCAATATTTAACTCCTGAGTATTAAAATAGTGCTTAAGCGATGGTCGAATGTGATGATTTCCTTTGTTTTATTGGCATTTTCGACAATTGACCTTTCAGAGCCTGATGCACATTTGACATTGAACCTACCGGAATGGTACCGCCGAAACTAAAATTGGACTTGAGTGGCTATTTGTGTAACAAGACCACAAATAAATGTTCATATTTTCAGAGGCCAATCTTGCGTTTCCGGCTTTATCGAAAAAAAAAGTTAAATTATTATATGATATATTTTCTGTTTGCTGATGTCCACATCAAACGATACTGAATGCGAAATCGTATCTTTATAACGTCATCTAATATCCCGGTAGAATTAAACTACTAAAGCTTTTTATTGAAAAAATAGTGAATTTCTTTTTACTATACCGTACACAACTCATAACCTTTTCAAATAATAAAGATAAAACTTTCCACTATATAAAATTTGCTTTTCTGCTATATATTTCTACGTTTTTAATTTTTGACTTTCACAGGCTATCTCGATGAAATTCCTTAGAAACCTGAAAATAAACCCAGTCATATTTCTATAATTGAATTCTGATACACATCTTTTGTATGAAATATGGCTTAGACTAGTTAAAAAGCAGGAATTAACTGTTCGAGTGAAAGAGTTGGAAAGAGTGGTTGTACACATTTATGCGGATTTTTATAAATCAAAACAAATACAATAATATTCAAAATTAATTGCTCCTCCAAAATTATGAATAAATTTTCAATAGTTAACTTTTATTAGATGACAAAAGTTCGTCTGTTTACAAACCTAACTTTTAATGACAAATTGAAGTAGCAATTTGAGGATCGAACAAATTTTTTGGTTTTTTGTTGTTTGAAACAGCAATAGGTTTCTTAACAGCCTATGTCCATTTCTCAAATACAGGATGAAAAACCACACTTTATAATGTTTACAACGTTAAACAGCAATAGGTTTCTTAACAGCCTATGTCCATTTCTTAAATACAGGATGGAAAAAGCACTTTATTATGTTTACAAAGTTAAACATACCATTTACCTTGTTAGTATTACATTAATCTAACACACATTGAAACCGAAAAAATAAGGCTGATTCTACGAGATATAAAAAAATAGGAAATGTTGTTTTCTATTTATGAAATTTGTTTGAATTTTCAATAAGAACAAATCATACTTTTTTCCTGCTTAGCTTTACTGGCGTTGAATAACTAAATGATGCGCTTTATTTAAATTACATCTTTAACCGAAAATTATTATTAAATCATCATTCAATATCTCATCAAAAGTTGAAGGAGCAGACAACGTTTAATCTTGAAATATATTTTTAACAAGTTCCCAAAATGTTTCTGTATATTTTTCTCCCCTTTTTTTCCTCAACCTAAAAAGCTTATAACTTTTTTGCCCTCTCCCACTAGGCATTGTTTCATCCATTGCGGTGAAAAGTTAGTCCAAAAGTTTTAATCTGTGTTTTTTGTTTTTTGCTTCCTTCTACCACTAGATCGAAAAGGACGCGAATGGTTTCACTTCGACTCATGGTCATCGTTCATAAGTGTTTGTATGAGCACTTACACACATAGCATTAACATTACAAAATACTTTAGCAACAAAACGCTGCCTTTCCCCGACGACTTTACACATGATTTCCAACTTGTGTTCATGTAGAAGAACATTCTACCGAGGGGAGAAATATTCAACGGCACACTGTGTGCTTTCGTATGAAGAAAAAAAGTGGAGAGAAGATGAACCCACAAGCTGTAAAGTGCCAGAGGTCAATATGGTTAAATGTGTTCAATTAGCTACTTTAAAGTACTTTATGAAGAAACTTTTTGCAATGTTGTTGCTGCAATGGCTATAAAACATTTAACTTTAAAACAAAAATATTAAATATTTAGTATATGTATTTCCTTTTTTGGATGTAAATACATTAAAAAAGTTTTGCTCTTCAACTTGCAATATAAAACGAATTAAGTTTAAACGTAATAGAGTGGATTATCGAACGCGAATATGATTAATCTCCATCTTACATGAGCTACTTGTAAGTAACAATTTTCGGTTTGAAGTAAAGTGAATTAGTAGAGATCTGTTTGGGAAAAATGTAATTGGCAGGAAATTGTTTTTAGTGAGTCCACTGCTTGATAGTAATTGGAGGAGGGTCAGTGAGTTTAGTTACATAATTTAGGTAGGAACATTTTAAAAGCTAATGTTAAAGAGATTTAAAATGGAATTCCGAGAATGCCAAAATGACTATACAGTTGCCAAAATACTTCAATTCTTCAGGTTTTGACAAATAGTGAGACTGCAAACGAAGTCATATTTTGAACTTTGAAAAAATTGTTGATATGAAGGAATACATTTCGAAAGGGGTTTCTGAAGATAATTCTAAATTCATTTTAAGGAATGATATATCGTTAGCATATTAATATGATATATTAATGTGATATATCGTTAGCATATTAAAGATTTAATTTTTTTATAAATCAGGTCATTTGCTTAATTTTTTTAATACATATAATTTCAAACAACGTTGGAAATCTGATATCAAATTCGCAGAGTGTGCTGAAATTATGGAAAAGTATTCCTATATGCTATTATGTGATTTTGTATGGCATCATAAGTGTTGCTACGATTTAGCGAATAGAAAAGTTTATTTGCGTTAACTCGTATGTCACCCATAGATTTATATCCAGCTTTATTTAAGTGGTTTCAAATGATTTTTGTGCAATATTTAGCACCTGGGCAAACAAAACAGTGCTTACATTTTAGACAAAATTAGCTTTTTAGAAGGTGGAATATTTTTGGCATCAAAATTACCGGATCGGAATCGACGCAAATAAAATTGCGCAATATCTGGCCTATTAACACTATTTGTATTTTCAATCACATGGCTTACGTTTTCGAGCATATCGGAAAAAAATGTATTAAACATGGGGTATTTTCTCTTTGCAAGTGCCCACCTTTGATGCATACTCAAACAATACTGAGTCAAAAAATCACAAAATGGTCTGAGCAGTTTTTTAATACGTCATCTAGCATAACCCTATTATACTTATACAGCGCGACATACAAATTACTAAGTCCATCCATTGAAAAAATAACGCTTCCCAAATTTGCAATAAGTGTTTTAATAGCGGGCTTTATGAAGGATAGGTTGGAAAACAGTTCATTAATTTTTGGGACATTGCGAAGAGAGAAACTATTTCATTAAGCATTACAGGAAAAATCAAGAATCACCAGTAGATTCGGCATTATCAAAAAGCGTTTAAGAAAAAACCAATAATCACCAGTGGTTTCGGGAAAGGGACACCTACATTCCTTTAGTTTTATACAAATAAATAAGCAACAAGAAAGGGGGTCTTTTATAGAGTAGTTTTAAATTGGACTATATTCCAATCATTTTTTATTTCTGTGGTTGAGTCAAATTGATTCAAAACATGAAACCAGTGGCATATTTTAAAACATAGAAAGATTTTGTTTAATATTCCCGACTTTCTAAACTATCTGTCAGATATCTCTTTTTTTTAAATGTCTAACAAATGACCATAATTGGTAGGTATCTTTTCCTTCTACAGGCTTAACCTCTTAAATTATATCATCAACTTCTACAACATTTGCCTTGCGTGTGATAAACGCGAAGAGAACAGATAAAACAACGCACAACAGACGTAGGAGAGAATTTTTCGCATGAACTGTTGATCCACCGCAGCCGGCATTAATATGATGTTGCTGACACCAACAGCAGTTGCTTCTTCATACTTGGTCGTCATAATAATAGGACAAATACCACTCAGATTAAATTTAGCATAGCACTCTATCACATTTATTTATGATATACCTCGGAAAATATTCTAGGACACAGGACAACATATGAACAACGTTGCTCGTTGCAACATCTGAATGTGGTATGTTCATTTGCAGTCGCCTCAAAAACATTCCACTGGCTGTACGAACATTGCGCTCTTTGCAACAGGGAGCTGTATTCGTTATGACAACAACTGTTATAAATGGAACTTTAAGTGAGTCTGTGTGTAAATTTATCAAGAATCACACGGGTTTGTATATAACCATAACTACGTATGATAAAGTACACAAGGATGTGAGCCATATGTATCCTGTGTCACATGTATCTACGTTAGTGTATCATCTCCGCAGTGTGTGTCTGTGTCAGTTTGCTTGTATAGTGATACGAAACATCACACTTGTTTAGCTTCTGCTTCTTCTTCACCATTTACTTACTACTTTAAACTTATGCATTCACTTCATGTAGTCTATGTGGCGCTGTTGCCTGTAAGGCAACATCAGGCAGTTCTAAGTGAAAAAAACGACTCTTTAAGCTTCTTACAGTATAGGATCCTTCATGCAGCAGACTTGAAGTGTCAAATGAAATCTCATTCATATGTCTGTTGATACTCGTACTTAGTTGCAGTATGAAATAATATGAGTTAAAGTAGCTTTTTGGGGGTTTGTCAGTTTGTGACAGTTATTAAAGTGGCAAAAATCCATTGACTCATTTACAGACACTTTAGTATAAAATTGAAAATCAAGAATAGAAAAAAATTTTACTTTGTTTAAAATATTTTCAGCATCATTGTTGTTTTTCTTAAAGATAGGACCACTGCTCGGTTAACTATGAGCGATTTGAAGTAAAAGTGGGTATTCGATTTCAAGTACGCGATTCTCCGCCCTTTTGAAGTTATTTACTGAAATGACCGCTCGTTTTTATGTTTTACAAAACTTGATTCTTTCGACGGGAGCTTGTTCATCAATTTCTGTGGTTGCTAAAAGATTTTATTTCTTTTTACAGCATTATCTATACCGCTCATTGTCCAGCAAGCAATATGCAAAACTTTGAAAAATTTGACTTGAAGCATCAGAAAATTACTATAAATTTAAAATTTATTGAAATTAAATACTAAATATACTGCTTCTTTTTTGTTAAAAACCAACTTTATTATGAAAACATGTTTGCAAATGATTCATTAAAACTAATGTGCATAACTAGCTATTACTTTTTCCTATCTTTCTGGCAAAACTCGAAATCCGTCACGAAAAAACTGTTCATATTTTCAGGCTATCCACGAATTTAGCCATTCCTTGATGTCGTCGTATGAGTGAAACTGCTGGCCAGACAGTGTGCCATCGAATGGACCAAGTGATAATTGATCGGTGCAATATCTGAAGAATATAGCGGATGGGGAAAGACTTCCCATTTCAGCATTTCCAGGTAGATTTTAACGGGCTTAGTCACGTAAAGCCGAGCGTTGTTACGCTGAAAAATCACTTTTTCGGTAAATTGTGGGCGTTTTTCGCGCAGAGCTGGTCTCAATCTTATTAATTGAAATCGATACCAATCAACAACATTTAAACAATTTGTAAAAAATAACACCGACCTGTTCCCACCAAATAAAGAGCATTTTTGTCGCTGAAGCAGTTGTGTACAGGCGAAAAAATGACGCTCAACGTCCCTTAGCTTCAATTCATAAAGAACCCAAGTTCCTTGCTTTTGAATCATATTAATATTTCCATTCGAAAGTTCTAACCAATATTAAAGCTTAACTGGATTCTACTCTCCCCTCGTTTATGACGGTAAAGTGTTGGGAGGTAGTGTCCACCCTAAACACGGTTAAAAAAAACACAAAATGTTATTAGATTGAATGATCGTCAGCTGAAGGTGCGATACAAAATGACAGGCATTTCAAAAAGTGATGGCTATCGCACTTGTTTTTAATAGAGCAAAAATAGCGTCGTGAAGATATTTCAGTAGAGCGTTTGGCAATATTTCACCGTAATGAAGCTAATTTTTTGCGTTGATTTATAACCCTGGAAGAGACATGAGCCCTCCACTTCACACCTGAGGCAAAGGAAGAGTCTCCAAAGAAGGCGAAGATGGCTCCATCTGCAGACAAGGTCATGTAGTCTGTTGTGCCAGGAAAAACCATCAAGGACGAATATTATGATAACTTATTGCAGCGTTTAGGTGATGAAATTATGTAAAAAGGCAACGTTTGAAGAAAAAGATAGTATTGTTTCATTAAGACAATGCTCAAGTTCACACAACCAATATTGCGATGGCCAAACTAATAAATTAAAGTTCAAATTGCTTCATCACGCACCTTATTTACCAGATCTAGCTCCTTCGGACTATTTTCTATGTCCAAATCTGAAAAAATGAACAACAATGAAGAAGTAGAGTCTGCTTTTAATAGTTATTTTAAGGAGTTTGACAGTTCATTCTATAAACAGGGTATAGAAGCTATTGGATATCTCTGAAAAAAATGTATCGAACTAAAAGTTGAAAAATAAAGAAAATGTTTTCCAACTTTTTTATGTCTTCTTTGTTAGGTCGGCTAGTTTTGGGACTACCCTTGTATGTATCCACTATAATGGATTATGGTTCACAGCGATGTAGGCGATATTCCTGCTTATATCAGTTAAGATCACGCTCAGAACTAGTAATGAGCAACTTCAATGACTACTGCTAATATCAACGCCTATTGCTTTTAATTGATGTTAGAGAAATTCGAAAAAAGGATATTTTATAAAAGTTGGGTTTGATCTTCGTATGTTTAAGAATTTTTTTACAGGCCTAGTTTGTCTTAATAGTTTTGCGAACGACATATAAATAGTTTTGTCAAAAACGCCGTCTTCTCATACATAATATAGGTATATCAAATTTGTCCTTTATGTTTAGTATTTTTTATGTTTTATGTTTTATGTTTTAGTATTTTTCAGTAACCACGCCCACATATAAAGTGGTTTCTAAAAAAGTGTAACAAGTAAGCTAAGATCGAGTTTTCTAGTGTTTTTATAAATATACTGTACATTGCTTATAGTTAACGAATAAACTGCAAATTGTTGAAAGAAATTCTGAAAAGTCCCAATTTTGTTTGAAGAAGAGCTTAGTACTTGTATTCTTGACCAACCTTGGCACTATGGATAGTACACGCGACTATCGTTCGCATGTGCGCAGGTTCAACCCCACATGCTATCATTATTTAAGTGGATGCTAACTCGATGTGTCTGACGAGCCCTTCTAGTAGTCGAGTAATCGACACGTATTATAAATTCTTCTCAAACAGTGAGTTCGAAACCGTTGTTAAATTGTAGGTCTCGCTAAGTGAGTCTACAAATAGAATGCGTGTAAGCTCAGTAAATGTGAGAAGCCGTTGTTAAATTATAGGTCTCGCTGAGTCTAAAAATAGAATGCGTGTAAGCTCAGTAAATGTGAGAAGCATTCCCAAGCCCTGTCCATGAGATGTAAGGGGATTTGTTTTTAGCTCTTGTATGGGTGAATAATTTGTCTCCGATTTTGTCAGTTTTTGACCTTCACTTGCCAATAATAATGAAATATTTTTGAGTCATATTTCAGCTTTCTGGCTTAAGCGGTTCAGCTTCTATTGTACTTACAGGAGATATGAGGATGAACTGGAGGGCATGCTTTGACCGCAAATCAAGAATATATGAACTTTATAGGGTGACCGATGAATATTTTTGTGTTTTTCATATTTTTTTAAGATGAATTATTTAAAAACAAAAAATGTTTTTAATTGACAGATATTTGATACATCCAAATTTATATACAATGTAACAGCTGTGAACAAACTATGGGTATGGTTACGAAAAACTTAAAAATTTGAATAATTTTAACTAAGAAAGAAAGAAATAGGTGCCATATTAAGTATAAGAAATGACATGTTTACTGACAACATATTTGACGACAAATCGGCATATCATCAACCCCTTTGTGAGCCACAACTTGTGGTGGAAGGTAACGTCTGTTTTACTACGTTTTCATTTTCCTATTCGTTTTTACCTGCTTTGTTCATGCATGATATAAATTGAATTTGTAAATTAGCAGTGCATTCATTACTTGCAAAATCATAGTTCAATATTTTGTTCGTCATAATTGGTTTGAATTATAATATTATCAGTTGTGTGATGTTGCCTAATGATGCATTCTTATTACAATATCTCCTAAATATTCTTCAAATCCCATGTCTTCATATTAACTAAGGAACGGCATTTGCTTTGAATATTAATATCACATATTGCATGAGACCATTTGTGTTAAAAAGTTCTTATTGTATTCACAGCTAATCACGATAATTTGCATATAATTACTGTTATTACCCTGAACAAACTTCACACAGCAGTAAGAGTTCCATAACAATTTACTATTCCCTAAATCATCTGAGTCTCTGGGGAGAGTGACAGCAGAAGCTTCAGTACTCCAATGACTACCCTCTACCATAATGTTGTGGTAAACCAGCATTCAATTAACAAATTGTCCCTTCGTTTAGCAAGGAGTTGAGATTTTTGTTATGTTTGGGAAAACTCCCACTTTTTGTAGTCGTCGTACTTCTGCTGCGACATGAATAATTAATATGCTAAACAAATATTTGAAGAACCACAGGGAGGCAAACACAAACAGATATCCTGTCATACTCTCAGATACATCGATTCACCAAGTGATAATCTGAGTATAGGCTTTAAACATTAATTAGAACCATCTTATCTTTACCGTAGCACAAAAACTGTGACAACAAGTCGGGCTAACAAATATCGAATCAAAACCACAAAGAAACATAACAATTTTCTGAAAATAACATAACGAGCGATAAAGGGGACAACATCCTACGGAAACAGTTTACTTATCCTGACACAGGTTTATTTTGGCAGAGAGGAGAAGTTGTAAATGCAGTGAATGAACAGTGGTTTAATTGAATTGTCATGTGATCACTCTATAGCGATTTTTCTCCTTTTCAAGAAAGAACCATAGATGAGAAGGGACCGAAAGGATGCCACAGTGTAGAATAAGGTGTTGCACTAAAAGTGATGCACGGCTGATGCTCAAAATTTGATTTGTAAGGAGCTTAACAAGAGCGAATGTGGAACAAAAATTTCACAACTTTCTGGTTAAATGAATGAAATCAGAATAAAGAAAATTGATAAGAAGACTGTCTTTGGCAGTTGTAAACTCTTTTTGCAGAGAAATTCAATGCCCAATTTTATCGGGGAGTTGTCCAATTAAATATTTAAATTGTATATAACTTTGATTTGTTTACCTAAAACGTAGATAAATCAATGCTTGGTTTTCAAAAGAAGACAACCCCTTTATCTGTCAAAGTGTTGTAATAACGGCTTACGTTCTAAATATAAAGTATAAATATATCTTAACCACTGTTCTATCGTTTGATAGGGAATAAACTAAACATAGGAGGGGAGGACGAAAAAAAAGTCCTGAAATCATGTCTTGCATGCATAATGTCTGTCACGTAAGGACAACGTTAGCAATTTAATAACGAATCAGGAGACAAGTTTTGGTTTGTTGTTGTTGTTATATCCTTTATCTCATTTTGGAAGCAACTTAACGACAACAACAATATCGTGTCCACATATATTTTCTCTAGCATCCCTATATGTTTAAGCCAACCTAACTTGGCCAATGCACGAATGTAAGACGTAAGGATGAAGTCTCAACTCGAACTGGAAGACAAACGAAGACACGTCAAGTCTGGCAAAACTAAGTAAAGTCTATGTGAATAGTAGGAAGATTTTAGAAATTTTGTCTTCCTTTAAGTCGTGAGCATGAATGCATGCAAACATACATTTGAGGTGACTTGAATAGATGGTACATACATATGTGAGTATTGAAAAGAATGAGTGTTAGAGTGGCTCGTTGTGAATTATTTCCTTGGTATGAAATTGTAGTGCTTCGAATAATATTACTTAACATGTAATTGAGTTCCAAATTTGATTTTAGATTTCTTTTTAACACAATTTTTTTTACACAATATCTTGTGTAATTCCTTCAATCAATATGAATTTTTTTAAAGAACTAGAAGTCAAAGCTTTTAGATTCAACAGTTTAACAATATGTCATCCCTATTTTCTGATGTGATGCCTTAAATGTAGCATTTTCTGTTTAAAATGCTCTAAAGGTTACAATTTTGAGGTACAACACTATGTTTAAATTCTATTAATTTCGGGACTAACTTTTATAGTTTTCTTACGATAGATTTTTCTTGTACTCTGATACATGTCGGCGTGGGTCGTGCTGACGACCGTGTCGAGATTTTTTAATTCGCTCAAATGCGTTTAATTTGATAAGCATATATTCATCAAGTAAATCTATACCTTGTATATCCTTACAGCTCTTGTCTATTTGATTACAGAGAAATAAGTAAAAGTCGAGTCTTTCTAGTGAATATGTCAGTGAATGAATAAATGTTAGCATGCCACCGTACTCGCATTTATATGTGCAGTGTTTTGCTCCAAACAATAACAATTTCTTCTACATTTACGCCACCATTTGAAAATCGATTTTGATTTCAGTCCTTATAGCATTTTACAACATTTGCTGCGACAATTTTCACTAATATTAGAAAAAGCATTTGTTACTCGTATACAGCAGAAGCGTAGTTAAAACAATTTTAAGAAGGTTTCAGACGTTACATTCCGCTATCAGTTATCACAGTTTGAGAAGCATTGATGGAATCGTGATTAAACTGTAGACCACTTTGAAGGAGTTTAGAAATAGAATGAGTGTAAACTCACTGAATGTGAGAAGCTCGCCCATGTTTCATTCATGAGATTTCAGGAAATTGGTTATTTTTTTTTCAATTTGTCACTTCTACTAAAGTTTATGTATTGCTATTTCCACAAATTCCTCCACAAATTCTATTATTAGATGGTTGGTAGCCTATAAAGAGTATAAAACATCAGAAAATGTCTATGGAGTATAATACAAATTCAATATAACTACGTTTAAATTAAAATACCTTTGAAAATGTTGAATTGTTGTCAAGAAAATATTCTAATTGTAGCAACTAAATTGAACATGGATATGGAGATTTTTAAAAATTCAATATAATTACGTTCAAACTAAAATACCTTAGGAAATGTTGAATTGTTGCCAAGAAAATATTCTAATTGTGGCAACTGAATTGGTACCCACATTTATTGTATATACAGATGTTCAAATGTGATAATACTTAGAGAAGAAATCAAATTTTTCAAAACAAATCCTAACTCCTAGTACTCATATACTATACACTGTGTTCAAAAAAACTACTTTAAATGACGCGGGTGTATCGAATAGCAGAAACTAATTTTTCCAAATTGATATTGACAGACATCTGTGCCAAATTTCGCATCATAAATGCCATTCAATATAACTACGTTTAAATTAAAATATCTTTGGAGATTTTGAATTGTTTTCGAGAAAATATTCTAATTGTGGTAACTGAATTGGTACCCACATTTATTGTAGAGTTGCGACGCGTTGGTGAATACAGATGTCCAAATGTGATGATACTTAAAGGCAAGTAAGAAATCAAATTTTTTAAAACAAATTCTAGCATACTGTACTCGTACACTGTGTTCAAAAAACTACTTTAAATAACGCGAGTGTATCGAATAGCAGAAACTAATTTTTGATAATGATATTGACAGACATCTGTGCCAAATTTCACGTCATAAATGCCATTATCATTTTAGCCAGTCTTAATGTTGTACGACACTGAAAGTGATTTCGGCGATTTTTACAACGTTGCGTAAACACTGCATTTAAAGAAAACGAGCTGGCGAGCACTCTGGAAGTCAGTCAATTCCAATATATCACAAATTTGGATCTCAAAAACCATCGAATATCAATTAAGAATTTTGCTGTTGATTGTAGGATTTCGAAAGCATCAGCCAAAAGTGTTTGACCCTAAGATTAGTCAAATCTCGATTGGACAAATTTAGTTTCGATAGATATCGTAGCGCTAGTATGGGTGCAGAGATAATTTTTAACTACCAGCAAGTTATAGACCACATTTTTATGGCACATAAGACTTAAATCTATGCTTATTATCTCAAAATAACAGATCAATCAAGTGAATATTGTGCCAAAGTAGTATTATTTGAGTGAGTATTATTGAGAATATTATTCGCAAATGGCTGATTTGTTTATAAGCAGTTAACTCTTGTTAACTGTAATGCGATTTACATTGGCTCTTCAGGCGATTTTTTCTGATTTGAACAATTAAATACAAATTTTTTAATTTTTTGAAAATATCATTTTTAAATCTATATATATAAAAATGAATCGTGGTTTGTTCCGATGCTTAAAACTCCAGAACGGCTTGACCGCTTTGCATAAATTTTTATATATGCGCCTGGTTGGTGCCCGGGATGGTTTAGATTTACAATTCGGTCCAATTGGACAAAGGGGCGTGGTACCTCCCATACAAACAAAAAATTAAAAATCAATTATTTCTGCTCCTGCTTACGGTATCTGAACAAAATTTGGTGCGTAGGTTTGGTGTATATATCTTAAATGCTACTGCAAATATGGGCGGAATTGGACAATGGGGCGTGGTACCTCCCATACAAACCATAAATGAAATATCCAATATTTCTGCTCCTGTTTACGGTATTTGAACAAAATTTGGTACGTCGGTTTGGTGTACATATCTTAAGTGCTGCTGCAAATATGGGCGGGATTGGACAATGGGGAGTGGTACCTCCTATACAAACCACAAATTAAAAAGCAATTATTTCTGCTCCTGCTAATAAAACATTCCAATAAAAATAAAATTTGAAGGCAAAGCGACGTTTGCCGGGTCGGTTAGTTAAACATATAATTCGTTCAAATGCAAGTGTTTTGCTCTTTAAATCAGACATTTGTCCATTTAGTGAACGCTACCACTTTCCAACATACGAGGTTTGCACAATTTTCAAATCCACAGTCCACTTCATTTTCCAAACAATTGCGTAGGATTTCTACTTTCTACCTCGATTAAATTTCAGATATCATGCTCTGAGAAAGGAGAGTTGTCCATATAAATATTTAAGTTGTACGCAACTTTGATTTGAATACCTAAAACGTCGATAAATCAATGCTTGCCAATAATTTATGAAAAATTATCTCATGCAATCATGATCATGGAAGTCTAACTTGAAATTGATTTTTCTTTACGACAGTTTTGGATATTAAGAAACGAATTTGATCAGAAATATGATTATTTGGTGAGTCTAATAGGTCTGTAAAAATGGATTTCTTTTCTAAGGCTTACTTACTGAAATTCAACATAAATTAAGTTTCTTACAGAGCATGAAATATTTTCATCAAATTCAACTAAACATTCTTAGATGGTCTTGCTATGATAACATGATAATTTTGACTTTATTATATGTCAAACATCACAAGGAAAATTTGAAAATCTTACAATAAAAAAATCAAAAGACAATAAAATCATTCCTTATTTGGGAAATTTTTTTTAAAAACCAAATTTGAAAAATGTTTTACCACAGAAAATTTGGTGTGCGGGTAAACAGTCGCGGCAATATCTATTAGTTACAAAACTACTAAGAAATATTGTTTAAAATCCGGTGACTTTATTTTTAGCAAAAACAATGGAAAGAAATTTTAAAGATGTTTCCCACAAATCCGAACATTACAAAGGCAGTTCCTATTCAGATATGGCTTTCCGACGCACGAAACTATACAAATTGATCACAGCTCAGGTGTATTGAAAAAAAATTTCCTGGGATCTGGAATGGATTTAAATTTAGAACCAATGAATAAAACATATGCTTGTCATACGAGGGGTGATATTAATTTATGCTGTCATTTCAGTGTTTCTAAAGCAGTTGTTGTAAAATAGTGGGAAATATAATTTTATGATGAGATAGTTTGATGAATAGTTCGTCATGGCATGATAGACAGAACTCGCGACTATCATACTATATATGAACGAGGATTAAAGCCCCGATATAATCATCTAACATTATTTAAGTTTCAATAACATAGATGCGTCCGACGATGTGTGTCCTCCAACCAACATTGGCAATAATTGTACTCTAAAAAGTACGTCAATCTTATTTTGCTGATATTCGTAGCTGATACCTAAATTTCTTAGCTTTACACATTGCTTAATATTACGGTAATCAACCTAAAGAGAAAACCTTTGCAAAGTCTATGTTATGTAATTAACTATAAGCGAATAAAATGATATCAGATCTTTTCGTAGCATTTTGCTACGCCCTTTTTCACATATCGCCACGAGTAGAGATTCGCTTTTTTATGTTTACTATAAAAATCTTTTGTTTTCTTACTTACTTTGGGATTAACGTCAAGACAAACCTTTTTCTTTCTGATTCTTTGTAGTTTTTCCTCCTTCCCAGGACATTCTCTATTGGTTGGCCGCTTCGATTTGGGGCATTGAGTTCGTTGCACGTAAATGAAGATGACTCAAATGACATCTAAAGGTAAACTCACTGTAATGATTTCTATTTTCGTTACATTTTCTCTATAAAAGATTTTGTTATAGTTTCCTCTGTCTTTAACTCTCACTCGTTCGCTTCGTTAGTGTCTTCAACATTTTCCGTTTTTAAGTCATCGAATTTTGCCAACGAAAAAATCTGAAGTGTTATTGAGGTTTAGTTCGAAGTTCCTTCCATAAGAGTTTTGTTGAATTCTATGTTTGTTCTTTGGGGCTTTTTTTTTTTGTTTCATCCCGTTGTCTTTTGTGTACTTTGGGAAACTATCAAGTTGGTAATTTTTGTATATCTTCAACTGCTACGAGTTGTATGTGAATTACAATACAATGGAGGAGAAGGGAATTGAAATAAAATAAAAATTGCAAATCTTAAAGGTTCAATAAATGCAACTAAATCTCTTGGATATTGTCTATTGTCTCCCATTGCATTGCATTGTAGTTATCCATCTGGCAAGCAATTTATTTAGACAAAAGTGCAGATATCCTTATTGGGGATCCCAGCAGAGTTTGCTACTAATTTGCTAGAGCGAGTAACAATTGTAATTTCAGTAAAAGAATTGCTATACAGGTCACACATGCTTCTGTGAAGTAAACTGAAGTGTATGCAGTTGGCTCTAGACAATATTTGTCGTAAAAGGGTCAATAAAGCTTACACAGTAGCGTTTATTTGACTAATTCGTAATGAGGAAATTCTAGTAACTACTGAATTAAGTTGTGCCAGCTAACAAATGTGTAGTAAATTGATGAATTGTTGGCTTTATACGTTTTTAAGAGATATAATATATTATAACTATAGTATTTACAAAAGGATTAATTATACAGTAGTGGACAAAACATTTGGAACTTAAAAGTGAAGGCGAATATTAATCTCGATTATGATATATGAACATATTTTTCTAAGGTTATATAGGATTGGAGCTAAAGTAATGACATTATGTAAAATACGAATCAGCATGTCATTGGCCAAATACCGGAGATGATTACGATGACAAGTTTGAAAAATATGTCAGTTCAAAAGACAGTGCTAACATTTTTTATGAATAGAAAAAATCGGTTAGGTTTGCGGATAATATTTATTTGAATCATCAAATATTTGTCTTTTATTTTTTCGAGTAGCGGCTGCCAGAGTTGATGAGCGCATTTTAGAGTCATTTCTATTCATTTTGCCAATACTTCAGCAAACATATTTGTAATTGTAATTTGCAAAGTTCCCCTTAAGGTTTGCATACGGTCTGTGGTTCCTTCACATAAATGCGAGACTTCAAATAAATTTAAGGACATAAATGCTGGATAGTCTAGAAATAGGGTGTTTACTTTTCCGATTTCATACCAATAACTTGTGAGGCAATTTGTAAGTGCATAATTTTTAGTAAACAGTGGCCGGAAAATAGCTATGAATTGTTTTAATATGACTAAGAGAATCAAATTTTACACCAGACTCATTGGTAAGTGAGGCTAAAAATTGTCTTTGTAGTCTGCTTCAAAGAATTTACTATACAATAAACTCAAAAACCATTCTCTACCATATAGTGGATGCAGGCCCAAAAGTATAATACAAAGTTAGAAATTATCCCAATTTCCAGCGAAATTAATTAGAAGTCCTCTAGTTTTGCCAGAAGCATATTATCTGAACAGTGAACTGGGGGAAAACGTGGGTTATAGTGAAGAGTCGAAATTCGATATTACCTATATAGTCAGAAATTGCTAAACTCATATAAGACGACAAAAAGGAAAATAATTTTTTTGCAAAAACAGTCGTAAATGATAATGGCTATGTTTTGGTCTGCGGCTGCATCTCAACTGAAGGGTAAATTGCACTTCACTATAATGTAATGGAAATATAGGAAAAAATACAGTACGCTGAAAGGGAAATGCTAATGTGGTGAACGCTTTAGCAACACTGGGATCATCATTTTGCTAAAACAAACCTCAAAATTAGTAAAGACTAAGTTTATATGATATACGAGTAATGTTATAGACATGGATTAGCCACTTAAATGCTTGGCTCTCTACGTTTTAGCGACACTGGGATCATCGTTTTGCTAAAGCAAACCTCTAAATGACTAAAGACTAAGTTTATATGATATACGAGTAATGTTATAGGCATGGATTAGCCACTTTAGTGCTTGGCTCTCCACCTTTTAATCTTCAACATAAAGAAGTGTTTTTAGATTAAAATAAATGCTTGAAATTTATATATTTACAGTTTCAACATAAGAAATATGACAAAAATGTTACATACAAAATAAACGTTTAAGGAATATTTTGTTGTTTATTTGAACTGAATTCAGTCAAATTTGGTATACATTCTGAGTTTGGTAAACTTGGTTTGGGAATGAAATTAGAACGCATTGTCATATTCTTTTTGGAATTTTTTATACAAACTGGCCAATTTGTCGAAAATTAATTTTTCTGTTGTATTTCGTAATTTGTTTACTGCTGTTAGTTAATTTCAGGATTTTGGTAAATTTAATTCTGCGAATGAATTTGATTGAATGACTTTTTTTTTCTTCTTTTTGACATCCTTTGAAGGCATGTAAATAAAAAAATAGTTAAAAGAAGTAGGCCCCTTTTCAGTGAGTTAAAAAAATATATATATGAAAAGCTCTGCCTTATTTTGTTTATGATAAAAAAGGGAATTAATAATATTTCTCTTTATTAAAATGTAGCCTCAAACAAGGTAAAGTATTACTTTTTTCATTCTTTAATTTTTGAAGTATTATATCGGTTCTTATTTCCTGGCGTCAACTAAAATAGCGTAATTACTGATTTTATTGGAATAGTTAACGATTTCATTACTTCAATATAGAATCTATTGTTGTTGAATTTACCGTTGATACATTAATATTCGATTTATTGCCCTTTCTTGTAATTAATACTGAACATTTCCCACAGTGTGGTGTGAATTATTCATGGAATGTGATAAAAAATTTGATTCTCCCTACAGAAATCCTCCTGCTTGCCTGCTTCGGAATTGCTAGAAACATGTTCTTCATATTAATTTCCCAGGAAACAAAAAGCTGCTGGATATTAATCTTTCTTTTGTATCTTCCTTTACCTTCACATATTTAGTAATTTTTACAGGATTACCAAAATAGTACTCACTTTAAACGGCAACCTTTACCGAAATTCAGTTTCGTTATTTAACAAATGTAAGTATTACAATTTGTATTAAAAATCTTTTTTTGGATTTTCTTTTTTTTTTTTAATTTCATTTGATTTATTTCTTTTTACTTTCATTTTAATAGCAAACAGACGCTCATACGCAGTTTACTTGACCAACGCTTTTTTTAGTGCGTAATTAAATTCAAAATTTAATTTACTTTTTGTCTAATCAAACTGACAATGCTTCGATTATGTTCTCAAAAAGAGCAACATGCAAGCTGATAGATTGTAATCTGCCAAACAATCAAAAAAATAATTTAAAAACACTTCCGATAATAGCATTTTTTGCATTTGCTTTTTTCTAACGTTACAAACGTCATGCGGAAAACACTGGAAACTATTACAAAAAGTTTTTAACAATAGTGTTTTATCATTTTAAATTAACAAAGTTTTTCATTTATTTGTGGGCGTCGTAACCCAACGAAATGTTTTGATTTGAATTTATTTGGTTCATGTCCTTCGTTTTTAGGACAAGACATAGTTGTTATGGAAATAATATGTGATTAAGGGGAAAATGTAATTATCGTTTGTTGCACAATGTAAAATAAGTTGGCAGACAGGCTGGAATAATAACACTGCTATACAGGTAGTACTTTGAGCTTTCTAACTATGATTTACTTAGCAACAATTTCCCAAAGCAGAAGTATTTTCAACAGAATTCATTCATTTTAAAAAAATTGCTGTATGAACAACACAGATAAAAAAGAAGGAAAGTCAGCCAAACAAATAATACAAAAATTTTGATTTCTAGATATGCACTTGAAATATTCGAACTCTTTACAGAAAATGTGATTCTATTCGATTGAAAGATGCCCATGATGAATATAAAGCTGCCATCACCTACATCCATGACATGCAATGAGCAGGACAAGTTTACATTTGGCGCAAAACATCTACTACAACCGCCATACAGGAAGATATGAATTCAGATACAATAGAAATAGAGATCATGACTCGCTATTTAGATTAGCAGGCGACCGTATAGCCATTATAAGCTTTAAGGCGCATCACGCTGATTTCTGCACATTCCCCGACAGAAGATAAAGATGATGTAAACAGCAATATAATTTATGGGTAGCTGTTATCGCCATGATTTTAATATAGTTCTGAGAGATTTTAGAGATAAAATAGGAAGGAAAGATGATCTGGCTTCAACAATCGGAAAATTCAATCTACTTACCAATAGATTGGGAAGCGTTTCTTCCGCATTAGTGGAAAACACTAGTAAATAGGACCCAAATCCCAAATTGAATTATTCATAAAAAAATTTGGCTATCTGCTAATCATAACACGAGAAAGCAGATTGATCACGTGGCTACGGATGTGACCCATGTTCTTAGTGTCATGGGCGTGTGTGAGGCTTGGTGCTAACATTGTCTTGAACTACCACTTTTTTGCTTCTACTTGCGAATTGTGCTGGTTTGAGCGCAAGGAAAAACTTAAATAACCAAGAACAAAAAATAGACACAACCTACGCCAACAAGCTCTCCTAACCACTTCGACTAAACCCTCCAGATCCTAATGTGCCTGACACAGTGGCAACATATAATATATTCGATAGCAACTGCCACCAAATCCGTACTTGTGTATGAAAAACTGGTTTCAGACAAGGATGAGGAGGAAAAGGATGCTATATACAATTGTAATGCGTACTGTGAGCAAGTGCTTTAAGGAGAAGAGAGGCACACTGGCATTTTGAGCTTTGTAGAAAGAGCGAGAGAGTGAGGATTGGGATAGCGATAAGAGTCAACAAATTCCGCCAAACGGCAGAAAAGCTTAACATTCTAGGATGATATCTACTTTACATATATATAATTTGTTTATAAGTAGGTATACGTGAAACCAGGAGAGAGGTCTGAAGATGAATTTGTCCCGGAGTGCAAAACGGATCATCTTTGCGACTGATAATTGGGTTGGCTGTTACTTCAAACAAATATTTAATAACATTTTAAATTTGGAAAGTTATACTAATTTGGTGTACATTTTTTTGTACACTATCAAAAAAGGAAAAAAATCATTAACGTTGTTACTGTGGAAACAAAAACTCTTGGAAAAAAGTAAAGTTCATGGTACAAGAATGCTCTTCAGTAAGGACAGCAATAGATATTTGATCAGAAGTATGCAGTGCATGCTGAAATTATGCAGAGAACACTTCCATAAGTAGCTAATTCTAAATAGTGATACTAATTACGGATCAGATCGGAATAGTTACATCAGCAGAACAATAAAGCTGCTGGTCACTTAAAAGCTCTCTGCAGACGTTTTGAAAGAATACGCCCTAAAACTATTATTTTATGTTTGGCGAATATATATTTTAAGTTGAATGCGGCTTCATAGATATCACTGTTAAATAACACGTTAGTATGAATGTACAAACTATCTTTCGGTTGCCTAGAAGAACTCTCCGAACATTATTGTTGCGAACAAGACACAAATGATTCCTAGTATTTATTGCTGATTGACATTCATGTGTACTATATCCATCCATACATATGTGATAAAAAACTTCTATGAGCTTTTTAGAACCTAAGTTGTTGACTGGGTAAAATACGTATCTTTATAGCTTATACAATTATAGGGTTTTGAAATAGTATACAATTTTTTCCCCATTTATTATAGTGATTGATTGTTTTAGTTAGTTAGACCGAGTAACATTTCAAGTAGGAGTGAAATGGCGAACTGTAAACAAACATTGTATCTACTAGCGATATTTTGCAGAGCAAAAAAAAAAAAAAATGGATTACACAAACACAGACCAAAGGTCCTCCGATCAATTACCCCAACCAGCCCTGCATTTGCATTTGTGCTAATTAAAATTGATGATAATAATAATAAAGAATGTGTTGGTCAAAGCTGGAAAACAAATTTAAAATAGTACAAAAAACAATGAAACAATGCAACAAAAAATTCAAAGTTGTTATATGAAAAACTAAAAATATATAACACTCATACGTCATGTGAGCTGATGGATAGACATGACAGAAAAAAACCAGTATTATTTAATATAAATCATACGTCATGTTTACCGCGGGCAGAATTATTGGTAATATTTATAGCTTTTTGCAATTTTTTTTTTAAATTCTAAATGGCAATATGTTATTATCCTATATAGATACTGTTATATTTGAAAAGACAATTAGAGAGATGTTGATGTGTACAAAACAAAGTGCAAATAATTGGAATTAATTATGAAGTTTATATATTTTATTATATTTAAGTTGCAAGTTATCAAATCAAAATTGGATAACCTATATCAATAGTGCAATAAATTTATTATGCCCATAATTCTTGTTTGCTCATTTTTTTGTATGCCATTCATATTGAGCAATTAAACAACAAACATGCTGAATAGAAAAAAAAAATTATTAAAACAAGCAATTCAGTAATTGCTGCTATTGATTTGTAATATACTCGTGGAGACCATTTTGAGAGGTATTTGATTTATAAAAAACTATGCTGATGATTAACGTATTTAACTCGGAATTAATGTAATAACACATATAAGAGTGTGCTAAAAAATAAGACGAATTTTCAAACCTCACGGACTACGCACATTCGACTTTTGACTATTATTTTTTTCGAAGATATTTTTTCGTGGATATGTTGTTGATTTTATCCATATATTTAGCATGTTTATTATGTTTGTGAGAAGTGTAAATAAGACAAGTGTATTACGTGTTCGGCTATTCGTTTCTTATCTCCTTAATCAAAACGCCATCCTTTCATAGGTCTCTTCAATCTTGGGAATATCACCAACGTTTCTATTGAACTTTGATGCATATTAACTATTTGCAAAAAAAAAAAAAAAAAAAAAAAAAAAATGACAAATATAGTAAAAGAAGAATATGCTTAAAGCAAAAATCTGAATACTTTTTTCTACAAATTTTGCAGAAAAGACATGAATCTTCCCAAAACATTGTATCAAGCCATATATAGTAAAAACCTTAAGCACAGTGCATAATTAGAGATTGGTTGTTTTACTGATTTTGCTTTATTTATATAATCTTATATAATCTGAATTTAGCACTTTTGTAAATCTGTTACTTGGAGTAAGAAAATGTTAAAATTCAGACTACATATTGTTAACTTTTCAATTATACTGCATCAAATAAAATATTTCATAAAAAGTGGACATTACAATTTTTTGTTCTAAGCTAGCAATAAGCTATGTGATATGTTCAGATGTAGATATTATTTGACTTAAAAAATACGACACGAAAATAAAAACTGCATTGAAATTTTTCTTAACAGATTCATAAATTTTTGATTTAAATTAGTGAAATATGTATAAGAAGTGTGATATCTGAGAAAAATGTCTCCAAATGGTAGGTCTTGGTATAAAATTATCATTGAATTACTATTGAGCCCTACTTTTAATTTATAATATTATTATATTCCGATAAGAAAATTGTATAATTTATTTTATATTTTACGAAGTTTAATATTTCGTTGTGTAATATTTATTACTTATTATCATATTATTATTTCAATGTATAGTTCCTTTGATTAATTTCCTTATTTTGAATTTTTGAAGTAATTCAAAAATTTTAAAAGAAAAGCCAATTGGTCTCAATCTAGAATAGTGCAACTAATGTATTACAGATGGCGCACAAATATTTTCAACATATGTGATTTGCGTGGACAAAACTCGTGCATAATTATAATTCTAATAACATGTTCAGTAATTTATTTTAATCGTACAGGGTAGCGCAACAATTACGCTACAATAAGAAATTCAAATAACTTTTTGTTTTAATCAATGTATTTCATTTACTAAATATTTTTTTATTGTATAATAATATTTAATTGGAATAATATTTAATTTATTTATATTTAATTTATAATATAATATTGAAAAGTGAAGCATGTAAAAGATCATATGGACAAATTTTTCTTTTAGACGCTATGGCATTTGAATGGAAAATTAAAGTGCTTCTGCCTTATTTCATTAAAAGGTCTACTAATATCGAAACTTTTTAGCTTCACCTATAATTTCTAAGATACAGTGCAAGAAAACTGCGAAAAGTGAAGTACATCTGTCTTATTTCAAATTTTATTTGATCAGAAAAAGGTCTACTGAAATCGAAACTTTTTAACTTCACCTACAGTTTTTAAGCTACAAAGCTGCAAGCAAACTGCGAAAAGTGATCTTTTAAGCTATTTCCGAATTCCGTATTTTCAGCAACATTGAAGAATTGAAAATAACTTTAATAATTAATTACTTAATTAAGTAAGGGCTAGGATAGAAATTGTGCCAGTTATGTCACACCCAGTTTGCCCGTGGTTTAGAAGAAGTAGAGTTTTAATCACCATCGAGATCATTGACAAAAGTTTTTTATCCTGGGATTTTGAATTTTGGATTCCATCCTTAGCATATGACCCAGCCAAAATGTTCGCTGTATTTTCACACGCTTGTTCACATTGATGTCGGTAATACAGCTCATAACTTTTCTTTTTTTTTTCTCTCGTGTTTTTAAAATAATTTTAAATTAGGGTTAGTAGTTTTTTCAGCAACATCAAAGAATTGAAAATATTAAATTTTACTTACATAATTAGGAAACAACTAAGCTAGAAATTGTACCGATTATGTCACACCCAGTTATTTAAGTGGCTCAGAAGAGGAGTTTTAATCACTTTATTCTGCATTGCATCTTTTTATCTTGGGATTTCGAACTTTAGATTGCATACTAAGCAAAACGATCGCTGTATTTTTATGCGCTTGTTTACATTAATGTCCGTAATACTGTTCATAACTTTTTCTTTCTCTCGTGTTTTCATAACAGTTTTAAATTAGGATGAGTAGTTTTGGGGCTCTTATTTCTCATTCTAACATTGAGCCCGCAACATTAGGCCCTCGAGAAAAAATTTAATTTCAACAACAGATTCAATATTGTAGTTATGTATCGGTTTAAACTGGGGATAGTGTTCTGCCATTGTATACACATAATAACAAAAAAGTTAATAAAAACAAATTCTCTTACGTCCCATGAATGAGATATAAGAGAGCTCCATACATACAGTGAGCTTACATGCATTTAATGACGGTTCCGAACGCCAGTTTTAGAAGCATTCGCTAGACTTGCCGAATAATCAAATTGCTCGTCAGACACATCGACGCGACCATCATTCAAATAATAATAGGTGCTTGTATAAGGGTTCCCGAGTTCTAACTGTCATGGCCGATTATGAAAACTAAAATCCAGAAAAAATTGACAATGGCAGTGCAGCATTTCAAAATATTCTCAAAAATTTTTAAGCGATATTTTAAAGAGAAGGGATAGCTGACTATATTGTTCATTCCTCGATATTGAAAATTGACATGTTCATGTGTTTTTGTTTCTTTCTTTACACAGAAAGACATTGGTTAATTTCCTATATATTGATCATCAAAGTGTCAATTCATATTCAGCAGTTAGTTCAATTAACGCCACCCAGAAATTTAGAATAGCTCAGTTCACATTGATGGACTAATGGAACTCCAACATTTTCGGAGCTGGCTTCTATAAAGCAGTATATAAATGCTATCCGTTAACTTTGTACTCACATTTTCAAGTACTCACACTTTCAAGTAAAAAAATCCTTAAAACAATTTCACTCCCTTTTTCATATGAAATCACGATTTATTTAAACAAAATTCTACTATAATCTTAACAAATCTATGCATTCGATATCATCCATTTAAGTATCCTGTTTTCCCGTTTGCACCGCAACTAATCATTTCCTTTGTGAATGTGTTAATGCCAACGTTTTGTACGAAATCATACTCTCGGCAATGCCACTAAACGTGCTGGTGTGGCAAATGCAATTTGTGCTGTTGCAACAAAACCCCACGGAAGAAATGTAATAACGCTAAATTTGCTAACATTACCCATGCAATCCTTACAATCTTGGCAAATCGAATGCAATTGCGATGTGTGTGCGCACACAAGCGCTTTAGTAAAAGGAATTGACTACGATCTACGATTTTATTCAGGGTTAATTTGCTTTTGATGATAACCACCATTTTCCGGATTTCGAGTCGAAAGTTCAGCACAGGAAGCCAATGTGTGCGAATGTGTTAGCTTAGCTATTTGTAAGGATATTTCTAAAGTATGGTGGGTTTTTGTAGAAATTCGATTATTTATTACAGAAAGCAAGAATAACATAAAGGATATATCCTGTTACCGAACCGGGAGAAGGGAGAAAAAAAAACTGAAAAAAAATTACAACAGGAAATCCCAATTATGCGATGGCGGAAAGCAAAAGGAAAATAGGATTGGAAAATTAGGAACAGGGTGGCAAAAGTGAACTACTATGGCGTCGGTTGCAGGTTTGGTTTTGGCAGGACTTGAATGCATTTATAAAAGAAATTCATGAATTGGCCGCAACTTATTAATAGAAAGTTATGAAAAGACTCTCAAGGGCCTCTTTGAAATCTAACTGATGGAAAAAATAAGAGCAAATATAGCAGTCATTAAATTCAGAGTTGTTTAATATTGAAATTGTTGAGTCGCAGTAAGCTGAAACTTTGTATTTTGGACATTTTAATTATTTTGAATTTTTTAAATATTTTGAATATTTTAAATATTTTAAATGTTTCGAATTTTTGTTTTAATACTTTGAATATTTTGAATATACTAAAAACTTCGAATACATGACGGTTTATATACATACATGAATAATTGCATAAGAAATTACGTTTGTTATGAAATGTTTTCAATGGAACATTGAAGCATTTTGGCATGTAAATATCTTATTTTTATGCAACTTCCAGAGTTTATCTACAGCTTTTCTTGTTCTTTGTATAATAAGGACATTGCATACCCATTGAATGCTCCCTTAATCCCCCTTGTACTTCAACGTTATCTGCCATCCCTTAAGCAGTGAAGGAAACCGGTAGCATTGTGGTTTAGGTTTTTTTTCTGTTCCGCTTTTTCCTGCCAATTGTTATTTGAAATGAGTTTTCCTTTGTAGTCAATTCAACAAAGCAGCATTCAATGTTGCAAGATAAACTCTTTTGCAGTTGCTGCAACATAATGCAGGACATGACAACCGTGGAGTGTTGCAATAACTTTGTTGTTCCGCCACCTCGAATAAAACGAATAGAAAAAATATCGAGATTCCGAATCACCAACTTTTGTGCGTTCGTTGTTATTTGAAATCCAGCTGTCATTTTGGTTAAGCAGTTTGAGAGATGGGAAACTTTTGGATATTTTGTTGTAAATAAAACCAGTTTTTTCGGTGGTTGACTTTGAGTTGCATGTGATGTTGCTTTAACGGGCTATATAATTCGAGGAGCAACTGTAGGCGTAGGCAGTAAATTCATTTATTACATAGATGGTGTTATTAGGAGGCGGCAGTTTAATTATTATTAATTTTTAATTATTAAAGTATCAATATTTAATTATTAATTATTAAGGTATTAATTAATTATTATTAATTTTTTATTATTATTAACTTTTATTAATTTATTTTATTAAAGTATTAATGTTTAATTATTAGATATTAAAGTATTAATTAATTATTAAATAATTATTATTAATTTATAATTATTAAAGTATTAATATTTAATTATTAAATATTAATGTATTAATTGATTATTAATTAATTATTATCAATTTTTAGTTATTATGAATTTTTAATTATTATTAATTTTTAATTATTAAAGTATTAATATTTAATTATTAGATATTAAAGTATTAATTAATTATTATTAATTTTTAATTATTATTAATTTTTAATTATTAAAGTATTTATATTTAATTATTAGATATTAAAGTATTAATTAATTATTATTAATTTTTAATTATTAAAGTATTAATATTTAATTATTAGATATTAAAGTATTAATTAGTAAAGCTTATTTTGTTTGAAAGCTTCGAGTATAAATATGAAAATTTGCCTGATATTTATATTTTTTGTTGCACTCACTAACCGGCAGATTTTGCTAAATAAGATTCAAGTAGCTCACTTTGGCGTATTCAAAAATAGCTTTGATTTTAACATTCTTTCTCTCATTGCACAAGTTGATTTTTCTGTTGTGGTTTGCATATAAATGTTATTTCAGACATTATTTTAAATTTAAGGGCCCATTTTTGAGAATTTATGTGAAGCAAGAAATATGTTCTAGTTTAATGTCTATTAGTGTTTTATCTATAAATTAGAATCTAAATCCTTCTTTGCATTTTGAATAGGACAAAAAAAGAAAGATTCGTCAAATTCTCTATGTATTCAGCAGGAGATTATTTTTGGATGGTCTCATCATATGTGACAATTTAGGTGAAAGGAGAAAGTGATTGAACTCGTAATTGCTTTAGAATTTTGACACATTTTGAAAAGCCAAATCAAGGAAATTTAAAAAAAAAACAAAAAACAAAAACAAAAAAAAATACCAGAAAATAAAAAAGAATCTTTTGAATGCGTTATATTGTAGACTGACTACAGGTTCAATTATGGGACAATTAAGGACACCTTACAATATTAAATTAGTTTTAAGCTTTGCGGTATTCATAAACCAAACAATTTTATGGAATTTAAATTCAAATTGTAGGGTTTTGGAAACACGAAATTCCCCTTTGTACATGCGTCGGCAAAGACTAAGCATTTTAGACGATGTTTAAATAGAAAATAAGATCCAACATATTCAATAATATTCATAGGCAATGTGAGAAAAATTGTGAAAAGATTGAACTAGTTTCAAAAGAATGTAGAAAAGGGAGAATCCAATCAGGAAAATGCCTTAATTTTCTAAATCTTCAAAAGAGTTTGACAAGATAGTGAGTTTCACATGACACTGAAATTATTTAGAGATCATCAAAATAAAACAATCGCTTAAAGTTTCTGCGTCATTTTTACGCATTGCTCCAATTATCGTAGAAATGCATTGTTTTAACTCATCTAAATTTTTTGGGTTTGCTTTTTAAATTTCCAGAAAATGTTGAGAGCTAGAAGAGGAGATGGATGGAAAAAGATGGAAGTAAAATTTTATGAAATTAGCTTAGTTTTCGATGCAATTCTGCTACAACAAGTCTGGCTATGTAACAAATTTCATCATCTTGTTGAAATCAAGCAGAGTTGAAAGGGATACGCTTTCGGAGCAGTTCTGAAAAAACAGCTTTTTCAACGTCTTAGAGGTTTTATTCATTACCCAGTCTGTACGTTAATTTGAACAAAATCTACAGTAACACTAACAAAAATAACGATGGTTTAGATTTGGTGTATTTGTTATATTTCTTTCGTATTTCACATCCTTTTTATTGGTACATTGGTACTCAATTATTTTTTTTTAATTTTTTGTTTATAAAAAATTTGTATCTATCACTACTTATGGTAATATTGTAAAATACACTAAACTGCAGAAATGCAATATTAGAATTCACTTGCATATATTCCTAAAACATCTTACACTTTTCGCATCTTTTGTTGTTATTGACAATTGTTATTTGTATTAGCTTTGCAGCGATATTAGTAGTACTATTTGTTAAGTTTTTATACAAAATTCTCCTCTTTATGTACAAGCCTTATTCCATGTTATAGTTATTGCTTTAGCTGTGCCATAGTGTGGAGCCGAAATCACCAAAAAGCCTCTGTCATTTTAGTCACAAAATGAAACTTTCCTTATATTGTAAAAATTCCAATTAAATAACGACTGCTGTGTTATTCAAACTTTCCTGTACCCTTGAAAATCTTTTATTAATCCTTAACATTTATTCATTTCAACCCTCACTTAATACTCGTGCATCTTCTGCTAATTAGTTGTAAATTTGCATTTATTAAAAACTTTTCATCACTTTTCCTCGATTTCATTTTGAATCCTTTCACCGGCACCTCATCTTTCATTCATCTCTTACGATGGCTGTCAGTCAGTCAGACCATTTTATGTTGTCCGTCATAAGCTTCAAGTATTAATTTGTTAATTTACATAAAAGATCTAAAAAGATGGAAGGCAAAAAACCAACTGAACTTATTGCGGGCAAAAACTGTACTTATTTCTTTTCGAACGAAACGTAAAGGATAACAACTTTTTCTCCTTGTGGTTTATATTGTGTTAAAGTGTTAAAATTAATCACGGTAAGTTGTTGTGCTTCCCCTTTGCCGCCCACTCCTGCCAATAGCAATTATTATTATGTGAGGGAACTAAATGAAATGGAAATTTATGTTTTCCATTGAGCTCATTTCTTTTTCTTTACCTTTTTTCTTTGTATTCAGTTGGCAACTGCAAACTTTTGGACAAAGTTCGAAAAGCTATCAGTTTAATTGTTACGAACAATATCTGTGATTATTCAAAGGTTGTCCTTGGGAAAAGTGGGACCATAAACAAGTTTCTCTTCACCATTAAGTGAATGGAAAGTACTGTTGTAGGTTTTTAAAGAAAGAGAAATTTACAAAAAAAAAGTAAATTGTATGGAATTATTGGGTCGGTAGTAGCATTGTGAAAACACCACAGGGCAATATTGTTTTTACGTGCAATCCTGAATCGAATTGATTATTTAGATTTTTAAATCGGAAGCTGTTTTTCTTAGCTAGAAGTTTATTTCGATGCAAAGACCAAAAAATCTCTATTTTTATTCTTTTTGGATGACTGTTTCTATCAGTTACACATTCAGAGTGTGGGTAAATGCATCCGTCATTATTTAGTCTAGTATATCAGCTGTGAAAGCACTATAATTTTTGTTAGAGTTACGACTATTTCCGAGATATCCTGCAATGAAATTTTAAAAAATGTGTATTATGTGTCTATGTTTGAGCTCTATTGTAAACAATCTTGGTTTTGAAATTACATTTTAATGCTACGTGATTTCTATAGTTTTACAAAGTACTCGTGTTCCCTGCTTTAGTTTGCGTTTTAGAGACATACTGACACAACTTTTCACAAATTTAGTAGGCCTTTTGAAAACAACACAGACAACACAGACAATCTCACAGACTTTCCGAGATCAGCAAATAACTCATTATATTAGATTAGCTTTAAATCTCCATCGTTGAAATTAAGGTGCCCAAAGAGTGTCGCAAATTTAGTTCTATTTTTAAATTTTTAATACGTTGTTGAGTGATATCTTAATAATTGTGGCTAAAACAGAAATACAGGATGTATTTTTCAATCGATATCGTGTCATCGTCGGTCCTGGTTACCGATCCAGAAATCATTTATTTTTCGAACTTGTAGATTATATGATATGATCAGACGATCTTTTGTATCTCATCATATACTCTAATCTTTAGTCTGATCATATCATATAATCAGACTAAAGATCGTCTGATCATATCACACATATATAATCTATGATGAATAATGTTGAGGCTTTTGGCAAACAACAAGTCATGTTTTGCCAAGCAGTATAAATTTTAAAAAGTATTTGCTTGTTGAAGTACAGCCTTTCCTTGTTATGACGTTAAACAGTCTGTATGATAAAACGGTCATCTTTACGGTCATTGAATTTCTTTTAAAACGAAAGTATTCGTTTACATTTCAAGGAAGGAAAACTTCCACTGATATCTTTAACATCACATTCAGTGAGAAGACGAATGGAATCTTCAGGAAAGTTTTTTTTGTCGAATTAACGAAAAACTTCAGCAAAATGGTACTTTAGTGAAGACGACCATTTAAACGATGAAAGTCAAAATACTTTTAAATATACTACGTTTAAATCCAATTATCACGAGTTTAGTTAAAAAAAATGTGCGATGCGTCTGAAGTTCTTCACCACAAGGAAGATATTTATACAGTACGGGTTCATTTTGCTAGCTAAACGTTAAATTCTAATAGTGCACTCCCAACTTGGCCAAAAAATATGATGATATGATATGATATTTAAAGTGCAAAATATTTGTGCATTTAAAGTTGTTCAGTTACTATGGATTAACTGTCTGGCGGACTGGTCATCACCCAGACAAAATGTATAAAGCTAGAATCAGCTACAGAATCCTATACAGGGAAAGAGGGATAAACCTAGTAAAATTTCTCAGTTCAAACAGTTGAAATTAGGATTACAAAAATTGGTGTTCATATTGCACTTACAGTGTAGGGGCGTGATAAGAAGAAAGTTTCCGAAAATCGTTTTTTATGGCCAAAACATGATAAATTTTGATTCATATTTTAAGGGGTGAAAAGGATAAAAAATGGCAAAAATGGAACATTTACTGACAATAAAGCTGTATCCTTTGACAAGGATTGAATCAAGAACATATTTTAATTTTATGCTACACTTAAATGTGTGCGTTTTAATAAATTATATATTCTTCAGACTGTCTGCAAAATGTTACTTAATAACTATTTATAGGAACTCTGCCTATGTTCTACGATATCTTCTGCTAATAAATTGATTCTTTGTTCTATGGTGTAATGATGGCCTTTGTTTGCTTGGGCTGGTAATGTTTATCTTTGTTCTGGATCAGAATTGGTCCTTGTTCGCTTTAGGTGATAATGTTTATAGTGTTTATCTCTATTCTGCAGCATAGTGATGATATAATTATGATATTTAGTAAAAATGGGATATTTTTAAAGCATCACCACATCTTGTACTAGCTGAATTAACAACCTCACTTTAGATTATAAGAGGTTTAGACTTTCATTCCTTTAACTCACTTAAAGCTGTACAAAAAATTCACGTTTTTGTACGACCCCATTCTGAGGATGCATTTTAATGGACAATATGTTAATTTACTTTAACCTTTTGGGCATTTCATCATACTGTTACAGCAGATGTGAAGAAATTTGTTAGACATTTTGCTGCGACTTAAAATCATGTCTTTGATTTTTTTTCGTATACAAATTCTAAAAGTAAGTTTTTATTTGCAACTTTTTTCCGAAGCGGGCTTTTATAAGTACAAACTAATGCTCAATGTCAAAATGGTAATCTGCGTATCAACAAATGACTAAATTATGCACTAACATCCTTCTGGCGCCCAAGAAAGATGTCAAGTTAAATATTTCGTGAATTTTTAGTTGCTGCTTCTATTTCGACACTGACATTTAAAGATCTCATTCAGTTGCTGGCTTGGTGGCACTTGATAAAGTTGGTGTCATGCATAACAATAAACAAAAGTTTTTGCTTCTGCAGAATATTTTTTGGATGGTTCCTGAAACTTTGCTCATAATGATATTTTCATATAAAAAGAGAAAAAGTTACGTTGAAAACAACAAAAAAAAAGGGATAATATTCAAATACAAATAATATAAATAGTGAGTAACTTTTGTTGTTGTTGTGTGCCAAAGTTTTGTAATAAAATTATGGGTGTTAATAACCGAAGGGTATTAACGATAAAATGGATAATGAAGTTTTTCTTGTTTTTTTTTAAGTTGATGGAGCAAAACTACGAATTTAGTTTCTGGAATACTAAGTTATAGAAAATATTATAGAATATATTAGTTGAATAGATGTCTGCCATAAAAGGCTATTAAAGAAAATAGTTATTTAGTTATAATTTTGTATACTGAATTGTAGAATGGACATCCAATACTCATTTGGAACATTAGCGCTGTTTTGCATTGCATTTAGGGTTTGGTTTTCTGGAAGAAGTTGACTAAAATTTTTAATAATTCTAGAAATATTTTAGCTCTTGATTCCTGATACGATATTTTATAAACTTTTCTTCAATAGTTGAATATTCTGTGAAATTTAGTTAAAGTTTCGAAGAAATTTTTTCACCCCTATAAAAATAGTATACAATTTTTCACAAAAATAGAGAAAAGAAGGAAAAAAAAAAAAATAAAAATTGATCAATAAAACACAAAATATTTATTATTCATTTATGTTTGTTCTATCGCTTTCAAAGTTCTTAAATAATATACTTATGCCAACGAATATCATCAACATATTTTTCAAACTCATTTTACGGAAAATTTTTTTTTAAGTTTTCTATCGACGAAGTGGTAATTTGAGTTTTGAAAAGAGGACCATATTAGTTGAATACGACGGTTATTCGATGATATTTATTGAGATTTTGGCCAGAAATTCTTTCACAAGGATAGCGTTGTGGTGCATAATCAAAAGTATTTCTACAAATCTTCTTCACAAATTTGCTATCAAACGGAGCATTACGTCCATGGAATATTCTTTATTCGGCAAAAAATTTGTGCAATCGAAATTCTCCGCGGTAATCAAAGAAAACAGTCAGCATTCTCTTGATATTTGATCGATTTTGAAGTGATTTTTGGTTCTAGCTCAGGTAATTTGCTTGCCAAACTTGTGAATTTATATCCCATCGCCAGTTATAATGCGTTTGATGAATGTGGGACCGTAATTGACTCATTCTAGCATGTTTTCAATAAACTTTTGCGATTGAGTTTTTGAATCAAACTAAGATCTTTCAAAAGCAATCGAGCAGTTACGCGTTTCGTTTACCAATTAAGATGTAAAACAATAAGAATTAATTTGTGAGAAATAGAAAGTCCAGCGGCCATCCCTCTCAAACTAAAATGATGATTTTTAGTCATCATTTTCTTCACTTTATCGGTTTTAATTTTAGCTGAAAACGTTGGTGGCTGATCAGAACAAGGCAAATCTTCCACCACACCTCAACCGCTTTTGAATGAACTGTACCACCGCTATACTCGTGTTTCTTTTATCGGCTTGCTGGCAATTTGTTCGATTAGCAAGTCTTACATTATTACTGAGTTCATCTGACATAATAGATCTAGCTTCTAAAGAACATTATTAATATAATGTTATATTAATTAATATAAGAACATTATTAATATTATTAATATTAATAATCTAACAAAACTATTCTAAAATCTGTATACTGGAGCTATTCTAATTTCCCTCATTGTGCACTAGACTATATTGTAACTTAACTCCGAGCATCTTAACCCCTGATACATTCACTTCATAATATCAGCCTATGCTAATTACTGTTGTTGTTTTTTTTGTTTGAAACAAGCAAAGGGATTAAGCTAATCCATTTATTGCTCTTAAATTGCATTGGTGAAGTCAATGCATGCTTGCATCGCTGCTTATGCTGTTGCTAATTTGAATTCGGCTTCACTAGAAGATCAGCTTCACTCAAATCAGCAACATTTGTAGTTTAGTGAAATTTTATCGATTTTAAAGGAGTCTCTTCTTTTCTGCATCTTTGAGGAGTCAACACAAAAAACTTGCTAAGTATTTTAATTATATTATTGTAATATTGAAATAAAAAGTTCCTGTTCTTATCAATATCATATAAAGAAAAATTCCTTTCTTGTTCATAAACAACAAATCTGCAGCATTTGTTACATTTTTAACTATTCTATCACATTTTGACCACTTTTGAATACACTATAAAATTCATATGCTGGAGCTTTTGATCATTTTCAGTGATCTGGTACACAAAATTTCATGTGGATGGTTAGTTACCATTGTTTGGAACCGCATTTCAACTGCTGGTAAACAACTGTGAATGCTTTCTAAACTTATATATTAATTGGTCTCAATAAGTTATATTTTATGTTGTTTTCCTTTGATCCTTACATATTGTTAAAGTACAGTAAAATGTTTCTTTCCATAAATATTAATTTCTAATAATTTAAAATAGGCGTTTTTACGAATTTAATTAGGCTGTATCCAAGAATTGTATACATAAATTAAAAATGCCTCTATGAACCCTCTGCAACTGACGTGCTCTAATTGTAACAATGTGACTGACATGGGGTCTGGCAGACCTCATTTTTAAATCGATTTCCCATGTTAAAGTTTTTGACTGGCGCCTTCTTGGCGCATTTATGTACAACAGTAAATAGTTTTCAATCTAGCATAGGTTAAAATTTTCAAAAAAAGACGTTTTTTTTCAAGGTACGGTTTATTTTATTTAGTTCTATAATAACAAAAACAAAAAATACTCTTCTCTTAAAAACAAAAAAAAAAAAAAAAAAAAAAAAAACAATTATTTTTACAAATATTGAGGAACTTCTTTTTTTTTACCTTAAAAAACACTTATCAAATAAGTTTTGTTTTGATTTTCAGCTAAATCGAACGGTTAGATCAGTACATGTTCAGTCTAAAAATTTCAGTCTTAAAAATTACATTTTTCTTGGTAGTTTTCGCAAAGTGGATTGGAACACTGCAAGAAAATAGGTTTTAAAGAGGAACAGCAGTTGTGTTTTGTTTTTCTTTGTAATTTAGATAGACGTATGTATATGACACAGTTTTCTTCCACTGCCTGTCTCAGGCTGAATTTTTGGAGGTGGAGGAGGCAAATCTTCTCCCAGAACTCGACTGATGGTCATGCGCAATTCTCGTGGCAATCTTTCATTATATGCAGGTGCTTTCATGAGATCCAGTACCATTTCACGAGCCATATTCAACAAAAATTGGTTTCTTCTCAATTTTGTGAAAGTTACAATGCTTGGTAACCTTAGAATATTATGGCACTCTAGAATGTCTTGGACCCTCCTGATCAGACCATACAAAGCCATTTTTACATCGGTAAAAATTCTTACTTATGGATTCTCTTTGAACTTCCGCAAAGCTATTACCTTCCTCTTGAAAACCCGCTTCTAGAGAAATTTCGTCGTCTTCAAATATAATTTGTTCTGTTTCGAAATCTGGATCATTTACATCATCGTCACTGCTGAAATCTTCGCCCTCTTCATCAAGTTCTTCGAGCCACTCAGTTATTTGCTATTCGCTGCTTTTAAAAGTTCCAGCTGATGTTCTTTTATAGGATGTCATTTCCTCTGAGCTTACTGCCTGCAAAAATATAAGCGATAATAATAGCCAAAATACAATTTTACTGTTCTGAGGTCTGAGACACAATATGTACTTTTACGATATTACTGATGTGAGGTCTGCAAAACCATATTGAATTTCACAATAATACTGACGTGGTGGTCTGCTGGCTACTTACACTAATGCTGATGTGCCGGTATAATATAGGTAGACCTTTTACTGCGCAGTTACACATGTGCCTTGCCCACAATTACTCTTTTCACACTGAGCGACGTAGAAGCATGAATAGAAAAGGTAATGAGAGCGTAGAGATCATAACTTGGAATTTTACAAAGTTACGAACGATTGTTCTCTTTGCGGGGTCTGTCAGACCACACGTCAGTTGCAGAGGGTTAAAAGATAAGATTGTCATTTTTATTGAAGGTTTTAGTCTTCTCCAAGTATTTACGAAAATGTTTCGAATTCTCCGATATTTTGTTATTTTACTTCTACTGTAATTATTAAAATTTTATCCTTGTTTTAAAAATCTTTGCATCTATGCGATAAATGTATTTGTTAACTTCAATTATTGTATAAACTACATTTATACTTATTAATTATTAACTATGAATTATGTGTATTACCCTGAACTATGAACACGAACTAATTGAATTAATTACCTAAATTGTGTACAACTAAATGAAATCCTATGTAAACCCATATTGAACCTAGCACTATTGTGAATGAACTTTATTCAATAATGCCCAAAACCAAAACGGAATGTCAAGATTATACTAAAAACCAAGAGAACCGAGGTTTCTTGGTACCTACAATTTAAGAACAATTCTTTTTCCTTTTGTAACCCGCCCAAGGTGAGCACGAGCTGCCCAAATAAATTATAGGTATATATATTCAGTTCGCAACTTACTCTAAATACTTATTACTTACTTATTTTTTTCCCCAAACAACAATTCTTTTTCGTTATAATTTCTCGACATATTTCGAGAAATTATATTCATATACACTCTAATTTAGGTGCTTGGATTCTCTAGTTTTTACCATAACCAAATCTCAAGCCCTACTTAATATATATTCGCACAAACGAACATATACATGGTCCTTCGAGCCGGATATGAACCAGCGATCTATGGATTTACAGTCTACTGCTCTACCAACTGAGCTATCGAAGGCTTTACTGAAAATTTAGTGAAAATTTTTCATCAAAACCATTGTTTTTTTACATAGTGGTGAGCAAAAAGTCAAAACAATGATGCAGCTTCTCACTATTCGGTTTTTATATTCAATTACCAAATAATTCGAGGCAATTTGCTAAAAATTATAAGCGTTTTCATTTATGTTTTGAAAAATTGTTATCTATTGTTATAGTCATTAAATATGTCATTCTCATATTGTTTGAAATTCATTAAATTACATAAAAATAATAAATTAAATATATATAAATTACATAAAAATAATAAGTTATTTACATAAAAAATGTGTTTTATTATATTAAATGTTTTGTATACTGATTCTTGTTTACTCTGCTTATCAAAATCAATTTGAATTACACTCAAACATTGGGAAGTGTAAAAACACAGGAAAAGTCTATTAAATAATAAAAATATCCTTTGTGAATACTTTTCTTATAAAGCCTTTAATAAGTCCTAAAACTCTCAATAGCAAAATACAATTTTAAATCTACTTTTATGTTTCTTTGCGAATAAAGCCCTGAGCTGATACAAATTCTAGGATTTAAGATTGAAATAACAAACATCAATGCACAAAATTGTATGTTGAGTAAACTTTTTCTTTCAATTCGTTTACAATTTTTAAGACCTTTCATCTACTTTTCTTAGGTACTGTTTTCTTTTTTTGATTCCCTCACTCTCCGTGGGCACAAATGTGTCCTTAAATCGCTTTAAGGTTTTTATGCAAATGTGCAACATTTTCCATTTGCTTCTTCCGACTTCTTTTGTTTGGGTTTTTTATGACTTCTTTGCATAACATCGAATAGAATTGTTATTCCTTGCATTATCGTAGTATTAAGAAACAATCGAAACTGCTCTTAAATGATTGTGCGTATTTGAAATGGCCAACAGAAATAGGGAAGTGAGGTGATTGGAGCTAAAAAAAAAAAATATTGAAGAAAAAACAGTTTAGATATGGACTGTTTTAATGTAGGTGTAGAAAGCTTTAAGGATATCTTTTTTTCTGAAGAATATTTAAAAATTGTTGGTTGTGCCTACACATTATTTTGCATTACAGTATTTTCTGTAAATTTAGATTTTGAACAACAAAATTAAATCTTCGACAGATGCAAAACAAGTTGTATTTTGTTGAGCAATATTACGTATAATCACTTGGATTATATACTGTTTAGTTTTGTTTTAGAACTTCAAAAAATATACACCATAATTTGATATGAAAACTCAGTTGCCAGAACAACAATCTACTTTTTTCAATTCATTCATTTAACATAAAGGCAAAGCGTATATCATTACTGCTGCTCCTTAGATTTGTTGTGTGGTTCTAATGAATATATGTTTTCCTCCATCGTTTCAGGATGATTAAAACGAAGCAAATTAACAAATATGCCTTAATTATCAATTGTATTTATTATATCAATTTTGAGATCAAATCAAACACAGAAAATTAATGTAATAAATTAAGGGTCGACCGGATTGTCATTTTGTTATAACGTTAAAATCATGTGAATCCCAAATTTCGTTTTATCAAACTATACAATTGCACTGCTTACATATCACATATCATATACTCGTACATATATATCAATATTTCTAACAAGTGTTTATGATTCGCTGGTGTTTGGACTGGCTGTGTTATCCCACTTATATGCTCTTGCCAACCTTAGTGCTGATTAGTTGTTTAGTTATATGGAAGGGTGGATTTGAGGAAATATAAGATTATTTTAAATGTAATATCGCCTACTTCATTTAAGGCTTAGCAATAATTTTGGTCACATTGCTATAATTATGCCTTAAAATATCATAGTGATTCACTCAAATTCTTAAAATGAAAAATCCTTTATTCATTGCGGTTGGTTCTGTAACACAATTCGTTTGTTTAATTACCATAAAACCCCAGTAAGTTATATATTTCATTAACATTAAATCCATTTATATGACTTCATTTAATTATTATTGTAGTTTCATCATTTCGTATTTAATTTAAAGCTTTGTTGGCTTTTAATTCCTCCTAATGACTTTAGTCTTTATCTCTCACCGTCTATCTGGCATGCTGTTGTCCGTCTGACTGTCTGCAAATCCAACTAAATTATTTGTCTATGTTTTGACTTTAATGTGGTTTATTTGCTTATTTAGGGTTTATTGTGTTTTGTTTTATAAATAATTGGAGAAAAAGGAATGATAAATTCATTATGTATTTAGGGCTTGTACGTAAATGTGAATATAAAAGCTAGTTAACTTTATATTTGTTTAAAACTGAATAAATGTAAACTGTCTCTAAAGCGCTTGTGTTTACTTACATATTTAGCGAAATGAACAAATTTGTAGTTTTTAATATTGTTTTTTTTTTTTTTTATTTTGTTTTTTTTTTTTTTTTTTTGCAATTTAACACATTTGAGAATATTGCGTATGCGATTAAAATTAAATGGAGGTAGGGTAATTCCGAGTATTGTAGAATATTCTGATAACGATATAATTGCAACCAGAACGATATACAAAGGCGTCTATGAAGACACTTTTCTATATGAAATGTGTTTATGAAGACACTTTTCCATATGAAAAGTGTCTACGAAAACTCTTTTTTATACGAAAAATGCCTATGAAGGCACTTTCCTCTGTGAAAATTGTCTATGAAGACAATTTTCAATATGAAAAGCGTCAATAAAGATACTTTTCTATATGAAAAGTGTCCATGAAGATATTTTTCTATATGAAAAGTGCCTACTAAAACTCTTTTTTATATGAAAAGTGCCTATGGAGACACTTTTCTCTGTGAAAAGTGTCCATGAAAACACCTTTCTATGTGAAAAGTGTCTATGAAGATACTTTTATATATGAAAAACATCTATGAAGATACTTTTCCATAAGAAAACTGCCTATAAATTTATTTTTCTATATGAAAAGTGTCTATGAAAACAGCTTCCTATATGAAAAGTGTCTATGAAGATACTTTTCTATATGAAAAATATCTATGAAGACAATTCTCTATATGAAAAGTGTCTATAAATTTACTTTTCTATATGAAAAATGTCTATGAAAACAGATCTCTTTGTGAAAAGTGTCTGTAAATACACTTTTCCTTATGAAAAGTGTCTATGAAGATACTTTTCTGCATGAAAAGTGTTTATGAAGACACTTTTCTATATGGAAAGTGCCTATGAAGATACTTTCCTATGTGAAAAGTGGCTTTTCTATATGAATTGGGGCCTATGAGGACACTTTTCTATATCTATGAAGCTTTCAGTATTCACACTCACATAATACAACATTGTGACCTGTAGATTAATTTTTCTGCAATCTTTAAGTAATCTCGGTATATTTTTATTTTATAATATTATAAAAAGTTGTTTGACAAAATATTTCTAAGACTACCACGTTAGCCATTTAACGAGCTTGGCAGTTGTCATTAGATATATGATGTGGATGTTTCGATTAAAGTTTTCTGATTCCATGCAAAAATGTGTTAAGTGCAATTCATCCCGAACAATGAATTATAGTGCGCTTTATTTCCAAGACGTTTAACTGTACGTAAACTGAAAGATCAGAAGAATGAAGTTACTATCTATATTATAAAGTTTACGTATTTTTTTAATAAAATACACAAATTTGAAATGCTCTTTAAAATATTTTTAATAGTAGAATTTCTTATATAAGAATCATTTTTGCAAACAATAATGGGACTTTATTATGATGATAATACCAAACACAATGGAATCATAATATGATGTAACTACAAATGGCCAATTAGTATTGATTTCCATTAGGGTATATAAGAGTAGCAGTTATAAATTTTTCATATATTTTTATTCCTGCATTTCTATCTTAATAATGTGCCCTAATTTTTTGATGGAAATCTCCAAAAAGGTCAACATAAAAATTAAGTTTTTAATATTTTCAATTTCAATAAATTACAAAATATTCTGAGATAATTTACTGGACAAACATTTAACATTCAAAGATCTTTCTGCAACAATATAATATAAGATTCTTTTCAATAAATCCCCAAAAGCCTATAAATAACCATTCAAATTTATAGAGACTCAACATCAATTTGACTGTCTACAACAAACATGGAAACGTTTCCCTGGCTGACAACTGTCGATGGCCAATCAAACATTAAAAGCCAATTCTTATAAACATTTATGAGGTACTTAACATCGAAACGTACAAGTTTGTATACAAACTCCCACTGCTTAGTGAGCCGGGTAATATGAGTTTGAGCCCCTTTGGGAAAGGTCTCGCCTAAATACGCAAAATGTTCATGATGATAATGATGACGGCTATGATGTCAATGGCGTTGTCAATGTTGATAACTCAATCAGCGTCAACGTGACCATTGACGCCGACCGCTCAGTTTACTAAGTGGACATGTCATTTATTTTAAATGGCCATCGTGAATGCCAGAAGGAGGAGGCCTGATCAAATACTATGTGCAATTCGTGTTGGTACCATTGAGACAAATAGACAATGTAAAACATACGCTTTTTGCGTTTGTTTCATGTTCACCTGTCAGCTATGTGTGCTTTTAATTGTACCAATTAATGTCCGACATACTGGCTCACGTTCGCGACGGTCACTTACTTGGGCATGGGCGTCTGCAAATGTCACTTGGTCAGCGGTGGATATGTGGCCTCCCGGATGTTTCCGGCTGTATGTGTGCCAACATGTATGGTTAGGTTAAAATGTAGACTTGCTTAACTACCTTTGCAAGGTATTCTTATCCGGAAGGGGACAGACAATTTGTCTGCGTCCACAAGTTTGCATTGAAAACAACCGTAGACACCGAAGCGCTTTACCAATTCCCTTTAATTGGTCATTTTTCACACTTGTAGTTTAGGCACTTTAACAGTTAAAGAACAGTTTAATTACAGTATTTTAAATTGTCAGATATGATGATCAAGGACTTAAATACTAGAAATTGTAATTATTGCCTCGGCAATATATATTTTGTAATTTTAACAACAAATTTGAAAATAACAGGCTACACACTGTGGAAGAACCGGCACGACCAATGATGTTCAAAGATGTTTTTATGCATTTGTTTTTAAAATCATTATATGGTCTAAAGCGTACGCTATGCAAGCTTTCATTAGATGAGCCATTAGACAGAATGGCTGACGAATGTTTCTACATTAAGAAATTCAAACAGTTGTAATCGCAAGTAATTTTTTCCTTTCATTTGAAAGCCGTATTTTTCTTATGTTTTTGATTGTAAAAAATAATCGTATTTAATTATTATCCATTATTGCTTGAAGGATTGCAACAGCTTCAAGTTTTTTTTATTGCAGTGCTTTAAATTATCAAAATTTGTGGGATTTGTTTGTATATTTCCTATTTTCAAAAACCTCTCAAGAAGAAATTGAATGCAAGAAGTTGGAAAGTCTTTGGGCCAAATCAACTTATTGGGAATTTTTCGCTTCAACTCTGCCATAGTTAATCAAACTATCTTGCATCCCATAAATGAGATATAGGGAGTTTTTCACATTCAGGCGCATTGTGTTTTTAGTTTCACTCAACGGGATTTACAGTTAAATGATAACTCCGAACGCCACAGTTTGAAAAGGATTTACCAGACCTGTCGTTTACTCGACTATTCATCTGCTATCATGAATTTTTGAATTTTTAATGACCCATTTTTTGGCAAGTTCAGGTACACCTAACCTGCCATAATTAAATTAATTAATTAATTAGTTATAGGCATTTGGAAACCCACAATGCATTTTTACTGGAGGTTTTCTCATTACCGGCTACAAATTACCTGGTTGTTAAATATAAATGCGATTATACCGGAATTATATTCTAATTTAGTTGGAGATCACAATTTTACCCAAAATTGTTGTTGCTGATCGGTTTCTTTATAACAACCAAATAGTTTGTTCAAACACTACAGCTTAATCAGAATATAACTTAAGTAACACATACAGTTTTGCTATTACATACGAGCATATTTCACATTCAGATTGGGCGATCTAGTTAGTTTTGTTAATTAGTTTTGATTCTACTTGCTTAGGTGCTTAGGCTCTAACGGAAATCAATACCTATGTTGCTGCTTACGTTGAAAACGAATCCCATCTGTTCAATTTTCTTCATGTATTCTCCAATTCATCATATTAAGTTCGGAGTTTTCCTGAGGTTTTATATACTTTGCAAGGCCAAGGTCGATTTAGATGAAATAATTTACCACTAAAAATTACAGTTGTTACAATTGGCGCAGTACAACAAGTTCACTCTTTTACTATCAAACGCAATTTTGTTTGGTCCCTTTTCAATGTTCGAGAAGGCTGTAGTAACATATACCAATTGTTGCTCAATGACTCCAATATTGCCTGCGGACGCAAGAAACTTGCTTTGTCTTGTTCATTAACATATAAACGGTGTCTGATTTTTCTTTTTATCGATTTAATAACTGAGATTCGCCACTAACTTTCTACAATACTGAACAGATATATCCAATAACTATTTTGATACCGAATTAAAGCAAGTCATGTATATGTCTGCGTTTAGTGTTCTATTTCACATAAAGCATTGCCTGGATTCGTTTATCTTCTTTACCTTTATCAATGTCTGTCTGGCCTTTATTTACTGACGACTCCCGCCTCATCCACCTTTTGTATGTTCATTGGCCACATATCGTCTTCCTAGTCTTTTGTAACATTTGGTCTGTTCTTTTCGGGTTTCCTATCTTTGGCTATCATGTCATTTAACACCTTTCACTATTGTGTTACCGGACATTCATTGTCATTGACACTTGTTTATCGTGTTTGTGATTGTGGGGTGTACAATTGTGTTAGTCCATAATTTGCTGCTAATGTTCACATAATTTGATAGCAAGTTGTGCGTCCCAACAATAGGATAAGATAGACTAAGGTGGAATAAGAATGAAAGGACGATAACATGAGTGTTTTAACGTAAAATTATAGGCTATCGGATCAATAAGTAGTGAAAACATTTACAAGGGTTTAAAGGTTACACATATGAGTTTAAATGGGGCCAAATAGAATAGAATAATAATAAAATGATAAAATAATCAGAAGGTAACGTTTTAGGTAAAGGCTGGTATTGAGTGCGTTTACACGCAAAAATTAATAATCAATATGTTTATAAGTTTTATTTTCTGACATATTAAATGTGGTAGTTGTAACCCAGCTCATATTTTTCACAAAAAATGAAGTATAAATGTTGGTTAAATTATTTTTAAATTTCGGTGCTCAGAGCTTAATACTTTGCCACCTTCTCTTATATTCATTATTATAGGATGGATTGAATATTTAGAGTCACATTGATAATATTTACTTGAAGGTTTGGAGAACGTTAAATAACATTAATCATTTGATTGGATCATTTGATTAAACAAATAATCATTTATTACTTACTTTTGCAATTCCTTTGTTATAACTAGAAATATTCTTATGAAACTTCCATAAATAATTTGTTAAGATCTCCGAAAATTTTGCGATTTCTTCATTTAATTCTTCTTCCTAAATCTAAATCTTACTCATTGAAAAGAAATGCAAATTTCAATTTTAACGAATCACGGCAAAGTCGACACATTATGTATGATATAACAAAAGGACGTTTCTGACGCTTCCATATAGCTGACCCACGGATCTCACCCTCTCTCTACATAAAGAACCATAGTTGTGTTCAGTCCAGTAATAAAAAACGTACCCATACCAGAAAGGAGTTAATTTTTTGGTTGAATAGCCATTTCCAGTACTTTTTCAATAATTCTACATTTTTATTTATTCTGTGGTAGCAGTCGAAGGATACGGGAAAGAGCTGTCCCAGTACAAGTACCTTTCAGGAACAATACTAATTGTGGGTGCGGTTATTGAGTATCCTAAAAATAAAATTTTTACTGAAAAACAAGCTAATTTGGCATATTATAAATGAGAAGAAGATGTTTTTGACACCCTTCTTGGGACTAATCAGTGCAATGTCCACAATACTATGCCCGTAAAACAAGCAAATCCCATGTGTTATTCATAAGAAGAGGACGTTTTCACCTCAGCAATGAACCTGTATATCGTCTGCATAACTTCAGAATAGATTTTGAGATGGTGACTATCCGCTGTTATTTCTTGATAATAAAAAATAAAAAGAATAGTTTTCACAGTGATCGTTTTTAATGATAATTTTTTGATTGGTTGATGTTGTCTAAAAAGTTTGTATTATTTCAATAATACACAAATTTTAAATTTCCGAACGGATACAAATTTTAGGTCTTCTTTATTTCAACGTCTGAGTCAGAAAGAAAAATTTTGAAACAATTTATGAACATAAATGAAAAATATAATTGATTATTTTGGAATAATAGTGCAGTAGAATGTAGTCGCCACAAGTTCAATGAATCAAAAGCTGGACATTTTTGGTTAATATCTAATTCATGTATGCATAATCTGTTAGAAGTAGATATATATAGAGCTGATAATGTACCAATAGCATCGATCTGAAAATGAACTTATCACTGGGTCCAAAACGCGTTATTTTTGTGAATAATTACTGAATAATTACTGTTACTCAAATCAAATACTTAAAAAAATTTCCAATTTGGAAACGTATGTTTGACTTCACAGCTAACTTGGTGCATATTCTTCTATACACTAGTAAGAAATTAAAATTTTATGAAATTGAATGTTATCTCACACGGAATAATGAGGTTTCTAGCAGCTTTGAAGCTGCAACAATAAGCTTGTAATAACCATATTAGCAGGTTTAGAGACGCCCATTGTAATTCTTTCATAAATATTATTTTTGTAGATTATTATTTGTTGAGCTAACTCTGAGGCCCTTCGAAGTGTGTTTTTCGGAACAAGCTTGGGTCAGCAGATTATAATTGTTTGTTCATAGTTTAATAGGATCTCTAACCTAAAGATCATAGTGGGAGTATTTGAGTAATAGTATAATATTCTTAGGAACAAACGCCTTATATCGTTCTTTTTTATGCATTCCATAGATGTTTATTTATTATTTAATTAGAACTTTAACATAAAGATCATAGCGGGAGTATTTGAGTAATAGTATGATATTCATTGGAATAAACTCATAATCCAGTCTGTTTTTTACGCATTCTAAAAATGTTAGCATGCTCGTATATTCTTCCTCATAATATGATGAAAAAATACTGTGAATATATGAGGGTTGTGAACTGCTTCAATTTCTCTTTCAAAAATGAACGTTAGTTTAATATCGAATCTTGAAAGATGTACCTTTTAAAAATATTTCTTAAAGCACATACATACTACATCTTAATACTACATCTTAGAACAAGGCAGCTTCTTATTTTTTTTTAATATTACCTTTGATTATCAGCAGCACAAACGACAGATTTTTCATCATTTGTATTCGTCATGAAAGTATATATTTTGTTGCTGAAATTATTATTTTGATATTTTTATTCCATTTTTTAACGTTTTGCCACTACGTATATAATTTTTTAAAACATACTCCCATTTTTTGTACTAATCCCTTCTTTAATACGGATTGGATAATAATTTTGTCTTAGAATATTTTTCTCCTTATTTTCTGTGCTCAATTCCTTTACACCTCACTCGGGGTAAACAGACTTCAAATAGCATCTCCTAACGTATGAGTGATATATATTACTGCATTAAGTACACGCCTGGTTGATGTCAGACTTCAAATAGCATCTCCTGACGTATAAGTGATATCTATTACTGCATTAAGTACACGCCTGGTTGATGTCATTCTCTAATCTTCATTATGTTCAATTAAATATAATCGCATTTGAAATTTCCATTCACATTATATATGATTTCTCCGAGCGCGTTAACATCTTGTTAACTATCAACGATAACATGTCATTCGTTCTTAAACGTTTTACTGTAATAGACTTTACAGCAAGATAAACAAGAAAAAAAATCAAATCCATTTTCAATTTATGTAAATTTAATTCAACATTATGTACGTGCTGCACAAAGTGACGTCTGGCAAAGTAATATCGTCTCCAAACTGAAAAAAAAAAAAATCATTCATTCAAATACCGTCAGCCATGAATAATGGTATTTGAAAAACCAGCACTCTACGAAACGCAAGAATAGGAAAAATACTTTGAAATGAAATCTTGAAAACGACATCAGTTGTGCTGGGAAGGCAAAAAAAAAAAAAACTTGAACATTCATATGTAAATGGGAATACAATAGAAAGTATTGAATAAAACATTATTGCACAAAAATGAGTTTTGATGTGTGAATCGAATAAAGAAACTTTTCCGATAAGGGACATCGTCGTACTTACTGTAGGGATTTAAATGAACTGAGTTTCTGCGCAGAGAAACAGCAAAAGGATGAAAACTTCTCACGGCAACTTGTTGAATATGGAATATGTTATGCCAAGTGCAGAGTTCATAGCCAAATGAATGTTAATGCAGCAGTAGGGGAATAAAAAGGCGTTATGAATTGATTGAGAGTAAATTTAGATCCCTACTCTATAGTTGAAATTGTGGGTGATAGTATAATAGAGATTGTGTATATTAATCTGCTTCTGGGTAAATGTTCAAGAGACAATTCATGTGATTTACTTATTAAATATGTGAGATGAATAATTCTACTTACATTTGTAACTTTCAATGTAAACATGACTTATTTTCATACAGTTACCATATTTAAATTTTGCTAGCACAAAATGGAAGTGTATTAAATTCGTAAGAACTCTGGCAAAACAGATGCCTTACTGTGTAATTTAGTTTCAAAAGTTTCTCTTGACAAACAAAAACTTAATAGTATCAGAAAATAAATAGTCATATAAATAGTCTTTATAATAACCTCTACATCTCAAAAACATCTGTTACGACACCCGATTAGCGACTCAGTTCGAAAAGTCTTCAAGAGGAGAATGGGTCGAACAATATTTGGATCCTTCAGCGTTAAACATGTATAAGATATTTATCGACATTGACGAAATCAAATGCATCGAAGTACAACCATTGCCTGGGTCATTTTACGCAGATGGACCAAAACGTCCCAGTGCAAAAAGTCTTCGGCAATGAATTCGATGGAGGATGTATATAAAGGTGATCGAAACTCTATTGAAAGAACCCTTGAAACATTGTTAAGATTTGTGACGAATTGGAGAAAGTACGTAAAGCAATCGAAGCTCAATTTTGTTCAGAATTTATGCTTAGTTATATCATCACAATGGCAAACTTTTCCGATACCTTCTTGAAAGTACTTCCAAATCCCTCACTAAATATAGCTGTTTCATATAAGATAAATATTCGTCATACAAAATTTCACAATTCTGTTAACCGATTTCGAAAATATGTTTTCATTTCGTTGTCCATGATAAGAAACATTGCATTGTTGCTCTCCCCTACTGTAGAGTATACTGAAAATGAGAAATCGTTTGTTATAAATCTTACGTATAATATTGAAAATATTTTTACAAGAACTTTTCTAGACAAGATAATACTATATCTCCTTAATGTAGAGATATCCTTATCATTCATTTATAAAATATGTTGGTCGACATATTTTGTTGCAGGCCAACTTCGAAGGAAATAGCGAGAAAAAAAAATATGGTTATGCTTTCCGACATAGTAAATAATAAACTGAATTTTATTAAGAAAACAATCTACATTCAGTGGATAGTAGTTATATTAATGGTTACATAGAAGGCTTAGAGTTAAAATGTGATGCTTCATCCACTCAAAAACATTTGGATGCAAAATTTCTCTATTTCTGTATCTAAAAGTTTTTGACGTAATTTTACTGTATAGATTTAGAACGTCAATATTTTTCTCCTAATTTTCAGGCTGATATCATCAGGTTTATTCACGGCCGAGACGAGGTAGATTAATGTATTCACAATTCCAGCGTTTTAAATTTGAATGTTCATTCACCATACAAAATAGGCGGACTAATTTATTTGTCCTTGTCTCCTTCCCATTCTTTTTCAACTCTTGAGAAGACTGCAATAACTTCTCGTAATTTTCTGCCAAGTCATGCCAACCATGAAGAAGGTCCCAGTTGTGTTTACTGCAATCTTTCTCAGAAACGTATTGAAGAGGTCACAGGATGGACCATCGTCCTGTCTAAAATCTAGTTCAGTGTAAATCAGTTCACTAAGATTTTTGCCTGTATTTACTGAAAACTTCTTGTCTGTCAATATTATTCTACAAAGACATATAGGAATATCAAACAAATCATACAATTTTTGTCGCATCGTACTGTTAAAGGGAGCTCTACAGTCTATGAAAATGTTGATCAGTTTTCTTTTAATATTTTCCATAACTTATCGCAGCCTTTTCTTTTCTCTGCCCATCGTTTATTCTCATCACAGCAATTGCACACAGCACGTATTACAGTTTTTCCTCAAATGCTTCAAGGCTTATCTGACCGTGATTTGTCATATCCGATTTTGTTGCAATTATGCTGCGGTGATTAATTTAAATCACGATTAGTTTGGACTTTTTTCGTTTGTTGTAACTATTGTACTTCTGTGTAAGTAATAAATGAAATTTCGAAATATGTTAAGTGTCTCCTTTTACAGTATGGGACATTGAATAGGAGCAACAATCATTCTTACTTTGGCGATCATTCAAAAAAAAAAAAAAAAAAAAAAAAAAAAAAAAAAAAAAATGTATCCCAACAACTTTAAAATCTATTCGAATTGTACTCAGAATTATTTCTCAGCGAATTTTCTGAACCAAGTTCTACTCTGATTGTACCCAGAATTATCTCCGATTTCTTTCTGTTCTGTAATTTCTGAATTGCATATTCGTACACTTACATGTCATCCGTTATTTTACTTTAAATAAATAATATTTTGTACACATACTCGTACATAATTATATACAAAATTGGAATTAATTTTTAATGTCTTCTCGTGTTTTCCTTGAATTTCTTAAAGTTCCTTCCTCCAGAGACTCCTTTCGAACTCTTATTCCGTCATAATTAAATAAAATGCAATGAATACTAAGAGTTTAACACTTTTACTTTTTATTGCTCCCAGCGGGCATACAAACGCACATTTCATGCACGAGTTGAAAATTAAAATCTGTAACATGATCCTGCCATGGGAAGGAAGAAAATGCGCAATGAGAAGATAAAGCAGTATCAGTGCAACGATGAGAATGAAGCATTGGGCACAAATAGCAGGAGTTTTACTATCTGCGAATCATCAGTTACAGTTGCATTAACATTAGACAAGTTTCCAAGGTCCAAAGGCTTAGCACACACACAACGCACGCACACACACACACACACACCCACATTTTAGTCATTGTAATAACGCTGCAATTCAACATTGCAAAGTAACTTTCTCGTTGTGAAAAAGTCAAAGTCATTGGTTGCTTTATATTACTATTGGCTTATGTGTGACGAAAACTTTTACACAAACGGAAAATTCAATGAAAGTGAGTGTGAGGAAAACTTGAGCTAACGTTTTAAATGAGGTCATCAAAATCGAAAAAGTAGCTTTGTATAAACTAAAGGGTTAAATTATTAATGCACGAAAGCTTCTATAGAGAAAATAAAAACCTTAAATAATTGAGAACAAACGCCCTCTTAAAGAAAATGGAAACAGTCTTATGGCCTGCAACAAATACTTTAAAAAATGGAAAATTATGATCAACGCTCACAAAACCCAAAGCATAATTTTCCCTTTCTACAAATTTCTAAAAAGAATCCTAACGAGACCAATATACCTCGCAAGCAACACCATAAAAACTCAAATTAAAGTCAAATCTCTTGGGGTTAATTTATGTAAAAAACTCTCCTTCCGGAAATATATTCAATTATCTTGCGAGAAGGCACTGCGCTCATTAAGGGAATTATGCCCATTTTTAAACAGATGATCGAGTCTAAGCCTTAAAAATAACAATCTTAAGTAGAAATGTATTATAGGGCCTATAATATCTTTCGCTTCATTTCCATGGTACTACGAGGCAAAGAGCCACTTATGAAAAATGCAAATTCTTCAAAACAAATGCCTAAAAATGATTTTCAACAAACATTTGAGGCTACTTAAGGAAACAGGATACGAACTTTTTAAGTATTATTTTAAAAGATTAAATGATAACTATTTTAATAGGATTCTTTATTCGCCTTTCTCCGTAATAACAGAATGTAACTATTTATAAATATCTTTATAAGGGGAATTTATCATACTGAAAATTTGTGTCCATAAGTGATCATCTTCACACATAATCACTCTATGAACAATAATTTTCTTATAATGTTCGGCTTTACTATTTATTGTTGTTTTGCAAATGAAGGTTCTAAATCTGTTTACCTTCCAAATCGATTGAAACTCCATCCAATTAATTCATTTTTATGTAATAACTAGATTTAGTTGCTGAAATGGTGTGCCGCAGAGTAGTATTTTGGGATCTTTGTTGTTTAATTTATTTAAAAATAATGTTTTGAACTGTTTTAAAAAAGTAAATTTTCTTTTATATGCGGATGACTTAAAAGTATATCACAAAATTTCCAATATTTCTGAGGCCCTAGATCTTAAGGATGATTTAGATAATCTTCTTGACTGGTGTTCTCTAAATAAACTTTCATTAAATCTATGAAAATGTGTCGATATTTCATTTTCAAGGTCTCGTAATCCAATTCAACTGGTTTTCAAAATTGGTGATTACAGTCTCCTCACTATTGAAAGTAAAATGGATTTAGGTGTTGTTTTTGATGCGGCGCTGACTTTCACCTCGCATGTAAACTATATTTCCCCTAAAGCTTATTCTATACTAGCATATATTAGAAGAAATGGTTCTGATTTTGATTTTGGTTAGATCAATGAAATCAGAACAATTACTTCTAATATATGCTATATGTATAGAATAAGCTTTAGGAATAATATAATTTATATGCAAAGTGAAATTCAGTCACTTTAAAAATAGTGTACATTTCCTATGTAAGATCAAAGTTGGAATATGCCTCTATTGTTTGGAGTCCCCTTTGCCAAGTCAATATATCACGCATAAAAAAATTCAGCAAATCTTTTAGAAATTTGTTTCTTCCTCAATTAACTTTGGTGATTTGGCGTCTCCTTATATTTCTAGATGCTGGTTACTGGGCTTACAGCCATTGCAATTTCGCCGTATTTATCATATTTTGTTATTTGTATTCGATATAGCAGCTGGTATAATTGATTGTTCTGAATTATTGTCGGTTATACCATTTTGTGTTCCGCCGAGATCACTCAAATATTATTATATATTTAATGTAAAACGCTATTCCGCAAATTATGCCCAACATAGTGCTTTGAAGCGCAGATTTATTGAATTCAATATCCTAAATCGGATTGCAAGAAATACATACCCAATTGAACACCTAGAGTTTTGTATGTCTAGAAACTTTAAACTGTTGCTTTTTAGATATTTAAAATAAAATAATTTACATATTTACATAACTTTCTTGAAATAGGTTATGTCAATTCTTAGTCTATAACGATATAAAGGGTGTCCCAACAAGAACGCAAAATTTAAATTGTAAAAAAATCGTGAAACTTTATTATATCGTAAAGTGGACAGAATGAGGTTATGTATGGAACAACACATCGGGCAGATGGCCGCCGCGGCTTTTCTGAGAAACACGCGATCTTTTAATGAAATTTTCACTGACCGTTTTTCATAAATACTGTGGTATTTCATTAATGCAACGTCCGATTTCCTCTTTTAAGACTAGAGTCGTCGTCGGCTTATTCGCGTAAACCATCGACTTCAAAAAACCCCAAAGAAAAAAGTCAAATGGTGTTTTATCGCACGATCTAGGCGGCCAATTCTGGTCTCCAAAACGCGAAATAACACGACCGGGAAATGACTGATGCAACAATTAAATTGTTTCTCTGGCCGTATGACATGTGGCGCCGTCTTGTTGAAACCACATGCCCTCCACATTCATTTCTTCAATTCAAGGCACGAAAAAACTGGTTATCATTTCACGATACCGAACATCATTGACTGTTTGCGCTTGACATGCCTCATTTTCATAAAAAAGGTCTAATGATTCCTCCAGCCCAAAATCCACTCCACACAGTGACACGTTGAGGAGGATTTTCCTCACCCCAAATGCGACAATTCTGCCTATTGACGAAGCCATCAAGATGGAAATAGGCCTCATCACTGAAGATGATTTTATCGGCAAAATCAGCAGCCCTCGCTACCCAAGAAGATGCAAATCTTTCGTCAAAATTCGCTGCATAGTGGATTTGGAGACACCAATTTGCTGAGCTCGGTGTCGAATTGAGGTAGATGGAGCTTGAGCGACATCATCACGTACAGCTGCGACATTTTCGGTCGATCGACCTGGTCGAAGGCGCGTTGTTGTCTTTACATCACTAACAGACCCAGTTTTGGCAAATTTATCCATTAATCTTTTCATAGTTGACTCTTTTGGAGTATTATTGTGACTCCAAATTGATCGCAATTTGCGAACTGTAGCCGCAAAACTTTCACCATTTTGGTAAAACAATTTCACAATGAGAATGCGTTGTTCATTCGTGTAGCGCTCCATTTTTACTAACCTCGTACCTTCTACTAGCGTTCTTGTTGGGACAACTTATATATGTCCGTAGACCTAAATAAATGAAATGAGAGTGAAATACCTTGAAATAAATCTTAAAAACGGTACGTAGTTATAGTTTTTTTTAGAGTTAAGTTATTATTAGATTAATAAATAAAAAAAGTAACACCGCAATTATCCAATAAACATAGAGCTAATACTAAAAAATTGTTTGCGTTGTATACGCTCTCCTCATAAGTTTAATTTTTCATCTAAAAATATAGGAATTTAGGCTTTAAAATATTTCTATAAACTGGCAAATTGTGATTTTTTCCTTCAAATTCATTTCTAATCACCGTATTCTTTCTTAAAGCATAAGCAGCAATAAATCTGAACATTTCATTAGAATTTTGGTATAACAAATATAATGAAGCTAGAGGTGATCCAGAACCATTTCAACTCATTTCCTTTGGCTATGGCTGATTGTGGCTGTTGTTCTAAAAAGTATCTATTTCCACTAGAAAAAAAGACTAAGTCGATTATGTTATAAGTGAGAAGAGGGGGTTTATGATAAGCTTTTTTCAACGGCGATGAGTTAGTGCCCCGAATGTTCTGAATAAACTGCCAGAATATTGTGTGTAGACCTATCAATGAATTGGTATGTAATTCATATTACTATTGGCCACAGTTGATACAATTGGGTCCAATCTATCCAGTAGGTAAAAGGCTTGATAATGCAATTTGCATGCAAAATACATAGCTGATTTTAAGATTTCTTATAAACCAAAAATATAAAAAACTAATCAGTTTAAAATATTATCACAAAACAACACTATAATGCTCTGCTAAATTTTCTCTGGCATTTAATAATAACTTTACGGCCTCTCATTTAGGATTATTATCAATTTAATGTCTAATCACAACAACAGCTTCATTTTAAATGTAAAAATATTATTTATATGGATTTGTTTAATTAACCGCAACATTTAGTAATAAACATACAAAGCGAATAACGACAAATACCAGCTTTTTTTTGTCATGTTAACAGGAAATTTATTTAGAAGAAAAATAAATATTCACCACTAAATGTACTAATCCAATTAAAAACACAATACATGGATATACTCGTACCGACACAAATATACATTTACACAATTATACACATTTGTAAAACACACATGCACTCATGTCTATGAATGTTCAAAATTTATATTATTTGCATTCCCACTTTGAAAATTTCCAGTTATTTACTGAATTTGTTGTCTGGTTGACTATCACGATTTTCAACTCTCGGCCCAAATACCACCAACTACTACAACATTGAAATCTCCCTTTCGAAATCAGATGTAAACCACAATCTGGTATTTAATTTTATATGTTTCTCATTTATTTTTATCGCAATCAGCACGAAAAAATTATTGAGCAGATTTGAGTATCATTGGCCAAAAATCACTATGAACTACATTGTTGAGTGTGTGTGCGTGTGTGTGTGTGTGTCTGTGCTTGTGTGTATGAGTGAGTGTTTTGTTATGGCCATTTCAGTTTCAATTCCCGACCAGTTAAACAAAACGACCACAGAACGTGTGAAATTGCTTTGGGCCATAAACCACATTATTTAATGAGTTGTGTGTTGTATTTGTTAGCCAATAAATAATAATGATTGAATTGTTTTGAAAATTAATGTGCAAGAATAATTATGATCATATGGATGCATTTAGTTGGTTTACAGCCAAAATTTTGAAAGAGATAAATAACAGTGAAAGATGTATATTTGAAGAAAGAACAATATGTATTTTTGAATACTTGTAAACCCTAATTTTTATAAATTAATGAACGTCATTGTTTATATAACTTAAAGTGTAAAGAATGAAAGACTAACAAAAGGCGAAATATGTTAAAAAAAATTCTATTGCTTTATAAGGTTGCGTACCGAGTTTAAAAATTGACTATAGGAAGTTTCTCAATATGTATTTTTGAACATTTGTAAACCCTAACTTTTGTAAATTAATTGCATGAACGTTATTGTTTAAATAACTTAAAGCGTATAGAAAGAAAGACAAACAAAAGTCGAAGTACTCGTATGTTGAAAAAAAAAGTTCTATTGCTCTGTAAGTTTGCGTACTGAGTTTAATAATTGACTATAAGGAGTTTCTCAGAACTAGGGAAAATTTCGATTTTGAAAAATTCATTTCCATGATTCATTTTTATCGCCAATATTCACTAGCAGAATGGTCGACATTATACCATTTAAAGTTATTGACCTAATTACCTAATATATGGATATAGTATTTAAGATTTTGTAGTTCAATGGCGGGGCACTTCCAAAAGATTGTACGCCATTCGAAAGTCATGCATTTGTTGTGCCCAGCAATGAAGAATAGCTTTTAAGGGGAAAAAAACGTAACAATCAGTTCTTGATATCCAAAAGTGGTTCAAATTTGGATCAGAACCAATGAATTTAAGATATTCGAATGTGTTAGAATACGTGTATTTTCCCGTAAGACTCAACTGCAAGCACTCCTACATAATCGAACAAGGTTTTATGTTTCCTGCAACAAATTGTAATGATTTTTGTTCCCAAGATTCTTTAATATAAAGTTTTCCTAACAATGATATTCTATGTGTATTTTACAGAGATGAAACAAAAGCCCATTAGTTTTTACATATATTGTAGCCATTATTCAACTTTCTTGTCGAATCTTAAGTAACTTTAGCAACAATGCAGTAGCTCATGTCAGGGTGTAGTTGTATTGAACAATATTTACTAGTTAGAACATTGCCACTGCCACAGTTTAAATATTCAAAATGCAAAACTAAAACATTACAAACATACAGATACTTCTGTTCTTTACTTTGGATCTATCATACGCAGTAGAAAATATATGATCATCATTCGCACATAGAACTTAAGTAACATAAACAAGCAAATGACATAAGTAGATTAGAATCAGGATACTTCTTTTGTATGTGTTAGCAACTTTGAGATATCATAACAGCACAACTTCATAATTCAAAAGTTCACTTAACCACAAAGTCATTTCCATATAACCAGAAACTCTCAGAGATCTTTGGTAATGAAGAAGGATATCTATATTTTGTTTTAGTTGTTTTGTTTGTCTGTGTTAGTGTTTGTTGAAGAGAATGAAGAAAGTAAATAAACATATTCATATGTCAATAATACGCACACGTAAACACAGGCATATATGTACGTATGCAAATGCATTCGACGTGTTTAAGATTGTTTGTATATAAATGTATTATATGTTTGTTTATATATGGATAGTAAAATTCTGAATCAACGAGGGCGAATATTTTATTAGTATAGCATTTTCTGAAAGTGAAACATTTTAATAGTTGACCCAATAAATGGGTCAACATAACAGTTATTGATAAGCATGAGTATGAGTGATAAATTTCTCTCACCAATCGATAGATGAAGTTATTTGCTGATAATATTGTGATGTGAATGAAATTAATTATAATTATGGAGAAATCATGTTGCTATTGTCTGCTTCAGTTTTAACGTTCTCTTTCCAGGTGCATCCAGATGCGCCTCCTCAAATTATGATCCTTGTAATGATTGCAGAAATTGTAGACTTGATGGACAAATAGGAACTTTGCAGTAACTAAAATTAAAAGCATATTTTTAATTAAATTCTGCTCAATATCATGGAGCAGTTTAAAGTATGAAGTCAATTACTAAAAATTCATGCCTTTCTTTTGAACACACAATAATCAAAAAATTAATTTTTGATGAAAAATTTTAATATCCGCTGTTGTTAGGAATTTTACAAAGGCCCTACGAATTAAATACCTCAAAGTTAAAGCTCGTTGACGTGTGTTCAAAATCAACTTTTGGAGACTTTCTATACAAATTTTGTCCTTGACATTTCTTGTTCAAAGGCGCTGTGTCTGATATCTTGGTTTGGTGGATATGAATTGCGGCAGGAATTATGTCTGGTTATTTTTTCAGTATCATCAACATAAGCAGATGTTTATTCACCTGTTAGTTCAATGTTATGTTAAAACTAACTATACTAATTAAACAGCAGAACAGCGTATGATGCATCTTCTTATCTTCTTCTTATTCTTATTATATATTATTATTATTCTTATTCTTCTTCTTATATGGCGGCTAGGATAGACATCCTTATCTATTATATGGCGCCCGTAGAAAATAATTTCAAGCACTTCGATCTTCTGCGCCTCCTCCTCCTCCAACGCACCACACCAAGCTTCGACAGTACTTCAAAAGCCTGGTCCTTCCAATGGAGTTTTGGTCGCCCTCTTCTGCACCTTCCATCGAGTTCGTTGTCGAAAACTATTATTTTAATACTTGGTTAAAATGTCTAACCATGTTGAACAAATCGATGCATATTTGTTTAATTCTTACTCCAAACTTATGTAGGAGGAAAACCAAAAAATATTGTAAGTCCAATTAATTCCTAGATTTAAATTAAATTAACAAAGTGATAGAAAAGTCAAATGATGTAAAAAATTTGCGCGGATTAAACCTGAACACCATCAAATCTAAAAGTTTATTAGTAGTTATGGGACTGAAACTGTCTATACTAAATTAGACTTTTTTTTTTAGGAAATCCAGTACAACCAATTACATTTCTTCTTACCACATGAAAAGGATTATAATTCTAATACATAACGGGTGCCCGTTGGGAAGGTATACTACTTTGTATGTTAATAATTTTTGATTAAATGAAAGGGAATGGATCTTATATTGATAAATGTTTCATTTAATGTCGGCAATTATGTATGAAATACAATATCAGATAAATGTCTGCCTCTGTTAGCCTCACAAATGCGAGCCCTTTTGAGCATATTTTTCATTACGTTCTCACAAATTTCACGTGGTATTTCATTAATTTCATCACGAATATTTTGTTTGAGTTGCTCAAGCGTTTCTGGTCTGTTTGCATAAACCTTGCTTTTCAGATATCCCCACAAAAAGAAGTCCGGAGCAATCAAATCAGGTGACCGTGGAGGTCAATCAACATCACCATTTCTAAAAATACCTTGGTTTGGAAAGAGGTCGCAGTAAATCCATTGTAATGCTGGCTGTGTGCGACGTGACACCGTCTTGTTGATACCACAAGTTAATCAAGCCCAAAGCATGAAGTTGTGGCGTTAGAAAGTTTTCAATCATATCACGATATCGCTCTTCATTGACAGTTACCGTTACGCCGTTTTCAGTTGCAAAAAGTAAGATCCAATGATTCCCCCTGACCAAATTAATGCAAAGATGACTGATGAAAAATTTGAGGGGTTTCCAAATTCCGAATTGAGGTTGATGGATTGTTTTAAACACTTTATTGAGCAGCAGTAATATTTTCAGCCGATCTTGCAGTACGTTGTGGTCCGTGCTTGGCCCTATCAGCTACATACCCACTTTCTTCGAAATCATTCACTACACAATAAATAGTGCGTCCTGTTGGCACGTTGTTTCTCCCAAAAATTTTACGAACTTTCTCATCGTCACAGTAATCGATGATTGATTTTAATAAAATGTTTTAACGATTAAAACACGTTGGTTTATCGAATATTTTTCCATAACAAATTTGCAACGTCTCTACTTCACGACTGCCAAATATTAACTGCCAAGACTAATGTTTACCAAAATGGCGGCAAAACAAAGTATAATACCTTCCCAACGGACATTCTGTGGATGGTGGTTGTAAAATATTATAATGATATAATATTATATCATATTATTATAACGATATATAATAATATAATCTATAATTGATCAATATATTCTATAGCGATTGAAAAGTAAAATCGTTTAAAAAATTTTGTGCAGATTGAATCTGAGTACAATCAAATCTAAATGTTTATTAGAAATTATGGGACTAAATCTGTCTATCGTAAAATAATTTGTTTGTTTTAAGAAACCCAATATCATCATCATCACTTAATTATCTTCTTACTACATGAAAACAATTATTATTCTAATACTTTACAACCGTACAGATGGTGGTTGTAAAATATTATAATGTATTAATGCAGTAATTGTTTAAGTACTGATATAAATCCCATAAATATTGAAAGTCTCAATTTGTTTAAAGTCCTCATATATTTGAAGCGAAATTGTAAAACTATGCAAACACTTGTTCTACAGACAAAAATGATGAATGTTTTGGTATTTTTCACTTGCCAAACGGTCCACTTACACGTTTCATCATATCGTTGCACATACATCATATCAAAAATAATAGTTCTTCTCCCAGCCATGTTGTACTCCCTTACTGGCTGCCACGGATGAAGAATGATGTACCACCGATGTTTCGTACCGATGCATTGTTTTATGCAGCAACTGGCGCTCTGTCTAACATCGACGTTGTGTTGTGTTGTTTTTGCTTGTTCTCGTTGCCGGTGCAACATGACTTCTTTTTTTTTTTAGCTTATTCCAAGTTTAAGCCATAAATTTCCATTGGTATGTAGCAGATTGTCATGACATGTTTGGAGGGAGAAATCTGGGTGTGTTGCATGCTTGTACTTGGGGCTGGTAAAATGCATAGATATGAATTGATTGTTTTTGAACAATTTTTTAAAGTATTTTATAGTTGTGAAAATATGTTGGCGAAGGTTAAAATGTAAAATGTGTACATTCGCAACAAAAATTAAGTTATAAGTTTAAATTTGAAGTGTTATTTTTTTGGTATAATATTGAATGTGATTTTTGCTGATTATTCAATTTCGATATAAATTTAATCTTTTGCCAATTATTTATTTTGACAGATGGAAGTTACTGTTTAAAAACTTGTTAAATTTATGAGTTTGATAACAAGCCGGACAGATAACTATTCCGATGTGCCTTTTCGACCATCATTATGACCTGAGGAGTTAATAGTTTGTAAAGAAAAGAAAATGTGATGATTTGCTCAAATATAATACAATTCTTGCAAGTTCTTGTCTTTAAATATATCCGCCGAAAGTAAATGCATAGAAGTTGTTACCACAACCACAAGACCAGCGCACATTGCTTACAGAAGGTACTACAATACTTTTTAAAACCAACGAGTCTTGGCGCTTTTGCTAACAACTTCTGTGCAATAGAATTCGGTGAACATATGTATAGATTTGAATGTGCCAAGCCGAATATTCACCACACATAAATCAAAAATAGCTTGAATCAATAACACACGATCTCCCTGGCATGCTAAAACGCTACTATTATGAAGATTTAGAATGAATGTGGGCTTCTGTCAAAGTACTAATTGGAAATTGTAGTGTCAGTATTCATTGTTTTACAGTATTGCCAGCATGCGATAAAAAGTGAACAGGACGTCATAGTCCAGTTTTTATGCCAGATTCGAATTCAGCGCACCCAAATTAGTTAAAATACATGCTTCGTTTCTGCAGTAAATTTTGTTTCCAAATTTGTAAACTAGTGCAATTGCTCTTCCAGAGTGTCGTACATCTTTGACACCAAATTTGTGAAGCAGGATCGATGAATCAATCGATTGTTGGTTGCAGTATCATTGTAAACGCTATTCATATTTTCAGCTATCTGGCTTAAATTTTCGTCTTTATCGAAAAAAACTATAAAACAGGGCGTATTTTTCTCTTTGAGTCAAGCAATCACAAAACTATCTGAGTAGGCTTTTGAATACGAAATCTTATCT
>JAHXMU010000061.1:1080806-1099836 GCA_019455685.1 Philornis downsi
ATCTGAGTAGGCTTTTGAATACGAAATCTTATCTTTCTAATGACATCTATCGTAACTCGATCACATCTATATATCGTGAGATATAAATTAATAAAGCCATCTATTTGAAAATTATGGTTTGCTTTTTACTATATCTTACGTATAAACCTTATGCTTCTGTTGAAATTTGAGGACTTATCTTGCATATTAATTCTTTGTTAAATTTTACTCTGCTAAATTCGGTTGAAGGGAAAGACAACCTGGTTCAGTCCATAACAAATACAGGGTGGCGCAATAGAACGTGCATATTTAAAAAATATATTAAAAAATAAATGCAAAAGGTATGGTTAAAATAAATCTAAGGCATTGTAGAGTAACAAATGGAGTTTATTTTTTAAAAATAACATCATCTAAATGGTGACCCTCTCTACGACGGCACTCCTCTAACCGCAAACGAAAATTATTGAAGACTTTCTTCAGTAATACTCGTGTAATGGCTGCCATTTCACCACGGGTATTCTCCTTGAGCTGAACGATGTTTCTTGGATTATTACTGTAGACTTTGTGTTTGAGGTATCCCCACAAAAAAAAAAAAAAATAGTCAAGAGGCGTCAAGTCTGGACTACGTGGGTGCCATGGGATATCACCTCTTTTCGAAATCAGTCTGCCAGGGAACATCTGCTTCACCACCTCCATGGAGTCATTTGATGTGTGACAGGTAGTTCCATTTTGTTGGAACCCAGTTCTGGAATTCACTATTCTTGAACTTTCAATTTCTGGAGCCAAAAATCCGTCTAACATTTCAACATATCGTTCCGTATTAACCGTGACATTTTGGCCTCGCGCATTTTCGAAGAAAAAAGGACCAATTATTCCTCTGCCAGAGATTGCTGCCCATACTGTCACTTTAGGACTATGCAATGGTTTCTGGTGTTTGATTTTGGGATTTTCACTGTTCCAGTAATGACAATTTTGACGGAAATGAGCCTCGTCAGAGAAAAGGATATTGTCAAAATTGGAAAATCGATTAAGCATTTCATTAGCAAATGCGAGCCTTGCTATGAAGTCAGACTCTTTCAATTCTTGTGTTAATTGCAGCTCATATGGATGCAGCTTAAGATCCAATGTTAAAATTCGTTGCAAACTTCGTCGCGATAATTGTAAGACAAACGATCTCTTGCGAGTCGACATTTGTGGATTTCCTCGTACTGACTCCATAACTCTCTCAACATTGTCTTCGGTCCTCGATGTTCTTGGGCGACCATTTGCTTGTGGTTTAAATGTTGAATCGGTCTCTTCAAAACGCTTTACCCATATTGTAATTAAATTAGCACTCGGAGCTTCACTAATTCGTCGTAGTCCATATTCAGCACAATATAGTCGCCTAGTAGCAATATATGAACGAGAGTTCTCGTAAAATGCGCGCACGCAAAATGCGCGACGCTTCCCGTCGAAGTAATTCATAGCGACCAAAACTCCATGAGCGCGCCAACCCAACGATGTGGGCGCCCCACCGACCGCGCCTTTTCTACCCCGCAAAAAAAGATGGTGCAATATGCACGTTCTATTGCGCCACCCTGTATAACCCGTAATAACAGAAATGTTTTGTTTGTGGCATCGCAATTATCATATAATGAAGTCTGGATTAACATTTAAGCTGTGAAGATGAAAAATAAGATTTATTAACCGTTCACAGATTGCCTTTAGCCTTATATGATTTTAGCATTAGATCCGATTGTACTTATTGCTTACAGAACTTCCAGGTATGCGTTTTTTTAGCATATCTGTCCAATACCAGTTATGTGCATAGTTATTCTATTTTTCTATATAAGGAAGTTCAAAACGACAACTTATATGCAAAATAAACTATCAAGAAATAGTCAAATATTTTAATCGTAAAATTATTGTAAATAAAAGAAAATTGTTGATATTTTTACAATTTGTAACAACACATGAATATCACTTAGACTGAAAACTCATTTTGCAAATTAAATCATTTAAAGTTATGTTCGATGATTTATGTTCCCTGCTTATCCGGAGGAGTCCCTGCATAACAAATTCCATAAAATTCCCCCCCACCAATCTAAAGTCTATTTTATTATAATTTTGTTATTAAAACGACTTTATATTAAGCTGGCCACAAAATTCCACTATCATAGAGCAACACACCCAACATCATCATCATCACAACAGGAGCTGCTCTCCTGTGCGTACATATAAAGTCATCAATTTTAATTAGTTACGTCGACATGTAGCATGAGGGGCACAACTATGCTAACTATTGCTGTCTTACCGCAAAGCGTACATGGACAATCCACAGTAATGACTACATGCAACAGCAACATTAATTTCCTCCTAAAGAGCGGAATGACGGCAAACAGAGCATAGGAACACAGTAAATATTATCCCTAATACTTTAGGGGTATTCGCTGTATGTTCCGCCAGAAATACGCGGTCTGCTTTATAGCCATATACATTTTGGGGGCATAACTTGTATTTGCTATGGAATTGCATTATACATATTGTGTTGCATTGTGTCCGTCTAAATAACTGTAAGGGTAAACAATGGTACCTGCTACAATGCATCCTCTTAGGATACACACGCACACGCACGCAGAAAATACACACGCGAAGGTGTGTAGATAAAATTTATGTTGCATTCTTTACGGCTGCAGGGCAAACAGACACTTTTATAAACCGTATGTTGCACACAGTGGTGCAGGCGAAATGTTTGTAATGAAATTCAATTATATTACTTTAGGGCACTTTCATTTGTGTTTCGTTGGGGAGATACAATCTAAATAATGTGAGAGTTTAGATGAAAACGATGTGATCATGGACAGAAGTAGTAAAAAACTAAAAATTTCTCACTATTTTAAACATAAATGTTCGAACAGTGCTAAGGATGTGGATCAATATACGATGTAATAATTCCGCACTGTTACCAGGACATCGTTGCATTTTTGCATAGTTTTCGTTTATTCCTTTTCGCCATTCTTTTGAGAAACTGAAACAAGCCTCATCAGCGCAGTAGTTGACCTTTGCATTTTAATACTCGCCCGGGCGATTAAAATAGAAAAAAGCTGGACTTGGCTTCAAGGTTAAAAGAATTTAATGCATACAAATATTGAAGCCGGCCGATTTTTCGAGACGGCAATATGTCAGTTCTTGCATGCTTTGAAAGCTTCAAGAAGATCCAACATATTCGATCAAAATTTTGAACACCGGAAAGGCATTTTATCTGGCTTATCAGTAAAGTAATTAAGCAAATTTACCATAATGAAAATCAAAAGTATTCTAAAGAGATTCGAAAGCTAGTATTAGTTCGGCGGTTTTAGGAAGTCCAAGACTTGGGGATTCACCGGTCTTTATTTCTTCGAAAAATGGGGTACGCTCCGGCCAATTTATGTCATACTTATGTATGGTGCTTTTATTACGCTGTAATAATTAATTATAGGATATTTATTGCCTGTCGCCACCAAGATGGTACAAAAAGATGTTGAAAAAGTTCCTGAAAGAAAGAAAATTTATTTCAACTCTATGCGGATTCAACAAAAAGATTTAACTTGAGGCATAGCTAAACTTAAGAAGGAAGCATCACAATTAACATTTCCCTAATGAGCCGATTTCAAGAAACCCTACATTCCTTTGATATTAAAAATTTTGTTTCTTTCTACAAATACGCTGAAAGAGAATTTTTTTCAACTCTATGCGGATACAACAAAAAGATTGCCTTTGTGACATAGCTAAAATTATTATGGAGGAACCACAATTCATATTTTTCCATTAAGACGCACCATGCAATGATGAAAAACGATGTCGCACATGGGCCATAGAATGTGAAAGTAATTTAAGTTTAATAATTTAAAAAAATTTAAAAATGAGCCATAGAATTTGAAAGTAATTTAAGTTTAATAATTTAAAAAATTTTAAAAATTTAAATTAATAAATTGTTCAAATTAACACAAAAAATAAATATATCACAAAAACTAAAAAAAAGACAGTTAGACATGAATTACAAAAAGTTACTAGAGTTCATGATGTGATCTTCAGTCGCTCTGTGTGTGATGCTTGTAATAGAAGTTCATAATCATCCTGAAGGCCGTAAAATCACCATTATTGCGAGAACAATTCGATGAACAACTAATTTAGCACTTCGGTGAGTGGACTGGTCACCTTGAAAATTTGATACTACGCTTATAGGCTTTTCTCATTGCGTCTATGTTACGTAAAGTCTACAAGGATCAGTCGACTAAATACCAATCGATCAGAATGGTCTATGTTTGAAGACGTTATGCCATACATTTGAAAGAAATAATCCTTAAAAATATGATAATATAAATTATTTAATTAAAAATTATTTTCTTTTTATCTTTGAAAAGGTACCAATGAACGAACGAATCCAAGCAAGCAGATTTTTCAGTTAAAATTGGTATTTTCTTCAACTTCCATTAACCAATTTAATAACGAGGACACTTCCCTTCTAGTGTATATAATTGCTTCTATCAATTACCAGCATGCATAGTTTTTAATTAGAAAATTCCATATTTCAAAAGAACATTTTAGTCTTTATCATCAGACAAGTGAACGTGTCAAAAGTCAAAGGCCAAAGCTATCAAAAGCCATTCATTCAAATACGTAATATATGGAATTTGCTCCTTATTCCACTGAAAATTTGTGCGTTTTAAATATTTTTTAAATGTAACCGTCAAAGGCATAATGGTTAAAACACGCGGCTACCTTGCCTATAACAATGCGTTCGAACTATGACACAGCCATTTATCATCATTTAAACAGCGGCACCTCGATGATTCTGAGGAACAATTTGAGTAGTACAATAATTGACAAGTCCGCTTCTCAAATTGACGTTCGGAATCATGGTTCGACTATAGGTTTCATTGAGTGAATCTAAAGGCAGAAAACGTGTGCGTTCACTGAATGTATGAAGCTCTCTCATACCTTATTAATGGTTTGGAAATGAGATCCTTTTTTATATTTTTTAATAATCATGCCCTTAATTAACACGTCGTAGCTCTATATTATGCATTTGCATATGGCTATAAATTAACGAGCAACTAGTATAAATTATGAAAGAATTTTACTGACGAACGCTGAAAAATTTTTGATTTATAGAGGTTTGCTCGCTCGGTCTTTGTATGGGAAATTTTTTTTCTTACTGGACCATTTTTTCACATTTGTAAAACCTGCTGACCATAATGTTGCGGTTATTGTGCTGGCTTGTCGTTATGTGAGCGTATTATTAGAGTTCTCATCGAACACAAAATATATCGACTTATTCTATTTTTCACGGGAAAGTTGATTATTTTTGGATTTTTCAGTAATGGATGTATGTCAATTATCATCGCGTATTGATTTTGATTGCCAAATAAGTTTTTCTTTACTGAGTCGGTTTTCAATTGCATCCGATTTTAATCCATTTTGGAAGCAACTTGTAAACGACTGTGAAGCATTTTGGTACACATGGGACAATTGAACAGGTTCACAGATTAGTTGAACTGATAAATAAATCTTTCGACACGAAAAAGTATTGCAATGCGGCATTACTGGACATTTCACAAGCCTTTGATAGGGTATGATTTTGGCACGAAGGTTTATTATTCAAATTGAGGAAAATGTTACCCACGAATTTCTTAATTTTTCTGAAATCTTATTTATCTGAACAAACTTTTTTTTGTTAAACACGGCAGACACGGAAGACATGTGGACATGCTTAAATCGCATGCGGGAGTACCTCAGGGCAACATTATTGGTCCTACCTTATATATGATTTTCACTTCGAATCTACCTACAGAAGAAGGGACTCCTATCGGAACGTTTGCAGACGATACAGCTGTTCTTGCCACTGACGTCAACCCGGATCAAGCATCTAGAAATTTGCAAAAATATCTCGATACCATAAAAGTAAAATGGCAGCAGAAATGGAGAATAAAGGCAAACGAAACGAAATCAGTTCAGGTAACGTTTACACTTCGGAAAGGATGTTGCCCTTTCGTGTCTATTAGTAATGTTGAAATACCTCAAGTAAATGATGCAAAGTATCTAGGCATTTATTTGGACAGAACACTGACTTGGAGAAAGCATATATTTACAAAAAGACTGGCCTTGGGGCTCAAATTAAGATCCTTAAATTGGCTTTTGAATGGCAAATCCAAATTATCCTTAGACAACAAATTAAAAATCTATAAATGTGTCTTAAAGCCCGTATGGACATATGGAATCCAGTTATGGGGGACTGCAGCAAACTTCAACCTTGAAATATTGCAACGCTTTCAATCCAAAGTACTGCGAACCATTACCGGTGTACCCAGATACATCTCGAACAAACAATTGCATAGAGAATTGAAAACACACTTCATTAAAGAAGAAGTCCAAAAATACTCCGCTAGATACATGAATCGTATTCAACAACATCAGAATCAGGTGGCGTCCAATCTGATGAGCGAAACACCATTATTTACCAGACTAAGGAGGAGAACCACACAGGACCTGGCTATTCAGGACGAATAAAGCAGTAGGGACACTCAAGGAAGTGTTCCCGAATAAAAATAAAATTTTAGTATATAAGTAGTATGTAAGCCAATGTAAATATTACTGAATGTCCACGGACAGATTGTAATAAATTAAAAATTAAATTAAAATTAAAAAAAATTTAAAAAAAAAAATTTTTTTTCGTACAACATTTCAGTTTGCAACTCCATCGGTTCAGTTTATAAGTTTCTTCTAAAAAAGTATATATACTTAAAAGGTTTTAATACTTTGTTATTGCAAGCAGCAACCACCACATTGTAGTCGAGGAAATAAGAAATAATTTTTTAAAAATTTTGCATTTGCTTTTGTCGTCATCAGTTTTAAAAGAAAAATCTTTTGGTCTCATGCATGTTGCGTCAGTAAATTTCTATAAATTTGCAACAACTCCGGTTTCGATAGCTAGTTGCTGAAAGATTGTACATCTAGTATCTTTAAGTTTGCAATAACTGAATAGATTTTCCAGCTGCGATACCAAATTTTAGATATTTCTAATATCGAGTACTTGGAGATCTCCCAAAGCGCTGTGTCTATCAAAAAGCGCTCCGGTGCCCGTTAATTTTGTCGATGTATTTTTCGCCTGCCCTTTTGGTTGACTGCTGTTCCACAATATTTATCATATAATAAATTCTTCTGGCATTATGATTGCCTTGCAACTATGCAACAGCCACCTTACATATGCTGCATAATCGACCAATATGCAACATTGTATGTATACGATATTAATACAATCGCCATGCCGTTGCAGCTCGCACTACTACCCACTAAGGACAATGTCACATGGAATCCCTGATATCTCTGACAACGCGTAAATTTTGTATTCATAGATTATACAAATAACAAGCAAACAAACAAACCAATAATGACAAGGATAATGGCAACAACAAAGGATTCCTATCACATCTACCGGGCATTGTTTTCGTTCACACACATAGACGTTTACAATTTCAACTGGGGATTTTGATGATGTTGGTGCAAATTCAATTGTTTGCACATGCTAGTGGTGATGGTAGTAACAGTGCCGATAGTTTTGTATGTGTTAAATGCTCCCCCTGGTGCACAAATGAAAAATTATTATTCCTTTGGGTGGCCAAACACTATTGTCTGCTGGACGTTCATATTCCTGGGCTTGTGCGAAGTGTAAATTAGTCATGAATGCAATTCATAATGACTGATGATGGATGTGGTAAGTTGATTAGTTTCAATTTGTAGTTTAATTGGGCCTAAAGGAAATTGTGTAAGATATGTGTACAAACATGGGTATTAATTTGATTATTGGATAGTAATACAATACATGTTACTGATTCCTATCCCTTTGTAATGTTCGTTCGTTGTAACTTTATCTAACTAGGAATTTCTTTGAATTACACTAACTTGCCTCACAATTTTGTTACAAAAACTAAGCTAAATCTCAGTTTAAATATCGCATTGAACATTAAGAGTAAATTTACTACAACCTAGGAAGAAAATTGGGATCAATAAGGTAGAAATATAGTTAAATACTAGTGAAAATGGTTTGTGCTTTAGGAAAAAATTTATAAGTTTGAAAAATTAAAGTTTATTAGTAATAATAAATAATTTCATGTTAAAATGTTATAGTGATAATTTAAATGACTAATTATTTTTAATATAACTCTTTTAAATATAATTTTTACCCGTTTAAATTTTACTCGTTAACTTAGAAGAACTACAAATCGTGAATTTTATATAAATGTTTATCAATAGAGCAACATTTAGACAACTGATATGAGAAATTGACCAGACAACAGATTTCTTATTCAATTATGTTGGACAACTGATCATTCAAAGGCTAAAGTTAACGAAATTTTTATGAACTGGCAACCGTATATTTTCAAAACCTGTGTAAAATTTGAATTTTGAATTTAAAAAATAACAAAAGTCATTAATTTAAAATCTCCCGCTGGAATACCCAAATATATTTATTTCCGTAGACTGAAGACATCATAGATATTGGTACGGTTTACCAAACGGATGTCGACATAAAATTGATTAAAATTGACAAAGCTCAAGATTGATGCCTCATCGAAAAGCTTCATTGAGTTGCTGTTATAAGGTTCTGGAATTTTTTCATCTCAAGCGAGTAGAATAATTCTTTTGAATACAATGTTACAATGTAGTACCAATAACACATTAAATGCTATAAATAATTGGTTAAATGAAAATAACTTTTATATTAATTGTAGCAAAACTAAAGCTATGCTTTTTGTCACCTCGTTTTAATCGTTTAAGAATTTTGACATCAACATTTATGGAAACAGTATTGAGTTTGTAGATGAAACCAAGTGCCTCGACATAGCACTTGATAAACGACTTGATTTTCGTGCTCATGTTGATTCTATATTTCTAAAGATACTTTTTACTATGCGGCAGTTATACAATATTAAATTCCAATTTATATTAAAAAGAGGTTAACTCATGCCTTGCTGATGTCTCAAATTAACTATGGTATTGAATTTTTTCCGGAAAAATTCTTGTTTGCCTTAGGAAAATTGAGGGGATTTTTAATATGATAGTAAGGTATGTGTATACTTTGAGGCGATATCATCATATATCACAAAATGCTATACTTTTTTTATGTGTTCTATTTAAGAATTATATTGAATGCCAAATCTTTAAATCATTTTATAAATTGGTAATATTGGGTTCACCACCTTTACTGCGAAGTAGATTCAGCTTTACTAGACCAACTAGAAATCCAAAACTTGTAATTCCTCTTATACAAAACTCTTCCATATCCTTTAAATCATTTACGGTGCGCGTTTGCAGAGCTTGGAATCGGCTCTCCCTGCATCTACGAACTTTTGCTTATTCAAATCAAGTTTTTCAACACAAATATATTAGATTTGCATTAAGTAAACTTCAGTAGCCTATTTTATATTATGAGTTCATTATCGACACTTGGTTTTTCTATTTTATTTACTTTATAAATGTATTTGGTTGGGGAACCATAATATAAACTTTACTGTTAACATTTGAATTTATATCGTTTTTAATTTTATTTTGTTATTTTTTTTTTTTGGATACTTAATATTTTATTAAAAATTTTACATTTTATTTGAAACGTTGTATATAATAATAATATGATAATGAATATAATTGGCCTTTTTGGCTTTCCTTCATCACGATGTATGGATAAATGAAATGAAATGAAATGAATATTCAGATTTTTCTTCGTTAAGAGTTTTGAACTCTCCCGAATTTAGAAGCTGGCATTAATAGTTTTGCAGACAAGAGATTACTGCATGTATGGACTCTGCAAATCATTTTGATTATTTGACTATTAAAATAAACTTTCGAGTAAAATTTCATAAAAACCATAGTCATTTAAACGAATGACAGACCGTGGCGCGAGGCTTAGTATACGCGGCTATTATTCGCATGATCATGGTTTCAGTCCCGCATGTATTAAGCACTAATTTTTTAGTGCGTTATTATTATTATTATTATTATAATTTATTATATTTATATTTATTATATTTATAATTATTTAAGCGTTAATCACATCGATATGTCAGACGAACATTTTGAGTAATCGAATAATCGACGAGTCAGAGTCTGAAAATAGAATGAATGTGAGCCCATATTTCATTTAAAAAAAAAACTATAAAATGTTTCTTTGGTTTCTCAGTCCTCCACCTAGGAGTATGCACAAATCTGCGTAATAAAAAATATTTCACGTTGATGCGAATTATAGTTATTAGACCCCTCATAGGGTTAAACCTCTGGTCAGGTTGAAACTTTAATTCTCTCACGGACTAGGGAACCCCATCCAAATCCATGTTCCATGTTCTATATTGTAACTATACTCTACTGTAAATTTCTCGGACATCTGATTGATATTAGATAAAAGAGGCGTCTTATAGAAAAAAATAGCAGTAATTTTGAATGAAATTCACTATATAGGTACATTAATTGTTCAACGCATGAAGCGATTCAAGATACATAGAAGATATAAGTTTATATAATATCTTCTTAGGTGGCGACTGGAATAGACATCCTTATCTTTTATACACCGTCCATAGAAAATAATTCCAAGCGTTTCTATAATAATTTCGCGTTTCTCCTCCAATTTGTCACACCAAATTTCGATAGTATTTCAAAAGCTTGGCCTTTCCAACGGAGTTTTGGTTGCCCTCTTCTACGCCGTCCATAGAGTTCGTTGTCGAAAACTTTCCAAGCCGGAGCATTTGGGTCCATCCGCACAACATGACCCAGCCAACGTAATCGCTGTATATCGATGCGTTTGACCACGTCGACGTCGGCATATAACTCCAACAGCTCATTGTTCATGCGACGCCAATACTCTCTGTTAACGATGATGCGTCCATATATTTTCCGGAGTATTTTCCTGTCGAAAACTCTCATTACTGATTCATCCGTTTACGTCATAACCCAGGATTCTGTGCCATATATAATATAATATCATATTTATTCGCTTATTGATGAACTATATGCGAGGTACACCAAACGTAAAGACAAATATATACATGGATGCAGATTAAAAAATTTTGAAAAAATTACAAAACTTTTAAAAAATTAAGACTCTGGACCTTATCCGTGATATAGGGTATACAAACTAACATCTGCGCTTTATGGATTGCCAAAAATGGTTTGACTCTATCAGTTAATAGGAGCAAAATGTCTGTTCTTGTCAAATCTTCAGATTCGTGACCTACTCCGTATACCCTAGATCAAGAATCACTGTGAGAGACCACAACTAATGGCGGCGCTACAATTAAATTTCAGAAGTGCCTTTTTTAAACCGTATACGAGTAATATGGCTACTTACTTCCATAGGGGTACAATTTTGCTAAATATAATGTTGTCGTTACTACAACATCAGAGTACTGAGAAATTTGTTTGGCCCACATAAAATGTTACAAATTTAATGCCATATGAAAAACAAGATTTTTACGAAAATAAATTTAAATAAATACTCGTATCTCTAAGCAAATGCAACAATCATCAAAGATGGAAGAATAAATTATGTAAACAGCCATTTATTTCATTCGTGATCTCATTTGTATTACTGTTGTTTTCTTTTCAAACTTTTCTTTGAATAATTAAGTTTATCATCTGACTTTACAATTTTGTGTTTTGTCGAAAACAACATTATTCAAAACACATTTATTTATTTATTTTTTTCTTTTTGATAATCACTTCATAATTTTCTAAACGTTTTAAGTCATTAAAATAAACTGGTAGTGACAGCACAGAAGAAAGAACGATGGAGATAATAAAGATGCTATAAACATCATCACCAGCTTAGGAAATTTTCGCTATAATTTGAGCAGCATCACTCTTTATCTTCCAAGCGATAATGCTTTGATGATAATTTGATATTTTTTTTTATTACATTTTAACATTTCAGAGCTCAAAACATCCGTTGAGAGTGACTTAATACTGATGTCGTTATTTACAGGCAAATCCTGGTGGCGACGATGCCACTGGATGAAAGTTTTTTAACTTAATTTTATGTGTTATTATCGCATCGCATACAAATTTCATTATAAAAGTACTTTAGAGTTAATGTCAACTCTTACAACAGAGACAAATCTAATTGTGTGGCGAAAAGGCTTTCGTAAATAATGAGTTGAGAGGGTTTTAAGGGGACAGGGGAAAGGAAATTGTAGTGAAGATGCAAAATGTGCCAAAGATCTACTAAGGATAAAAACAAGCAGGCAAGAAAAGGCTACAAAGAAGCAAGAACAAAGAATATGTTGCCTCCATTATGGATCGTGGTCCACATCACCAAAGTATTGTAAATACTGGAAACAAATCAATTTTTCTAGAGGTGAGTTAAGTTTTTGGGTAGACAAGTTCTTTCCTAAAATTCCAATATCAAATAATTTCATATTCAGTCCGTCTACAGGTACAAACAATTTTGGCGCAATGTTTGGACCTTCTGAATCAAAAGCATCGGTTTCTATCATGCTTTCAACGCACTTGCGGATGATCATACTAACATCGAGTCTTATTTTAACGACGTTTAATTATATGTATACTTTATAAAGGTTTAAAAATTGAATAGCAAGCAGCTCAGTGTGCTCCTTATTCTAGGTGTAGGGTTTAATAAGGTGCACGAACGATGTATGCGAAGATTATTTTCTTCACTTTGACTCGTAGTGAGTCTACATTACATATTTAACTATAATTTCTTTGCTTTATTTCTTAATGCTCGTATGTGTTTTCTTTCAATAAACTAGGAAAGCTCTCGTTTAATCTTCGTAGTTTACACAAGAATGTAGTAAATTTTAAGCTTGTTGCGCATATATTATAGACGCTTCAAAGGACCTTCATTGGTGCTTATGAAAGTTTGTTTACAAAATTTTTTAAATGTCAAGAAACAGAAAAAACCACTTATTTATTTAGGTGGCGTTTAGGTTTTATCTAAAGGGTGTCCCAACAAGAACGCAAGATTTAAATTTTAAATAAAACGCAGACATTTAAAGGAAAATCGTGAAAAGTTATTATATCGTAAAGTGGACCGAATGAAGTTATGTATGGAACAACACATTGGGAAGATGGCCGCCGCGGCTTTACTGGCACACACGCGATCTTTTGATGAAATTTTCAATGATCGTTTTGCATAAATGCTGTGGTATTTCACTAATGCAGCATCCAATTTCCTCTTCTAAGAGGCAAAATCAGCATTTTCATGTTGTCTTTCTAATACTCAGTTCCTGAGTCAATTGAAATTTGAATGCATGAAGATGCAAATGACCTCGGGCACTCTCACTGCCCCTGAATTTAGCCAGTATTTTTGTAGGTAAGAAGGGAAAATAGTAATTCTAATTATTACTAATTATTGAGGAAGAATTTAATGAAATAGTTTTCTGTTGAGAGGCTTGAAATTTTAAAAATTTTATGGACTCCCTTCGCTATAGGTGACATCGACTTAAGCCAATTCAATCTGAGCAGGAATATTTCTTCAAAGCTTCTATATTGCTAGTCTTGTCACATCCTATGGAAAGTTTGTTGCTTTCTCGTTGTTTGTTTACTATTCCCCAATTTCATGCTTTGACAACTATTTGTTTTTGGAGCAACTGAGTATTTTATGAAATTTATTTTCATTTCGAAAAGCCATTTTTACATATTTAAATGACTTTTGAAAATTTGTTTTTAATAAATCTGAAGCCTTTTGCCAATCTCGGCAGCCTTGTCTTTCAAAAAGCTCATCGTTTAGAAAATGGAAAAGCATTTAACCCAGACATCCTTTTACGTTATATAAAGAGTTGCATTACTAACGATGATGACGGACAACAAACAGACAAGACTTCATTGCGTCCCATGTAAGCAGACGAACTTCAATAATATCAGAGAGGTAGAAATTAAAAGGATTCCTGACTTATAGTAAAGAATGATAGCTAATACATCATTCGTTTTCCATCACTGGTATTTGTTATAGTTTGCATGAGGCCTTCTACCACCCTGTTGGTATAGATTACATAGACATTCATCAAAATTCTGTTACATTATATGTATCTATACCGTCAACAAAAGTGATGATGGTTAAATGCAAACGCTCTGTTACAGCGACACACACACATGTACGCACACTCCTAACTACTGGAACATAAGCGAACGAATAGTTTCAGAAATTCCTCTTCCTAAACACATTTTCATGTACAAGTACTGGTATTGTCCCACAGACTCATATTTGTATGTGTGAAAATGCAAGAGGACAGATACATTTACCCCATACACACTCAATCATTTAGACGACAGACGATGGAGTGCAAGCAACGAATACCCCAGACCGATGAGGTATAATTCAATGTGACACCTACTTAAACACGAACAATGTTGGCAACATTTAGCCTCAAATATGATAGATGATCGGATGTGAAAAATGTTGTGTTGTTGCTGTTGGTGCTGCTGCAGTTACTGTTGACATTACTAGCATCGCTGTTGTCTGTGGTTACATTGATGATATTATAGTTGTTGTCTGGAAGTTTCCTCCTTTTGTCTCTTGTGTTGTTGTTGGTGATGATGATGATGCAGTAACAAAGGCAACACAAAAGAGTTAGAGTTCCAGCCATACGTTTATACTAGCTTATTTAATAATATTTATGTACCAGATGCAAGCAAAGCAAAGGATTCATCATTGCTATACATGCATTTAGATATAGTAGTGTAGGAGCTGGTTATTGTTGAAATATATAATGGTAAAATTAATAATGAAGATAATGCCAGGACGTGTTGATAATTTTGGTTTTCGTCATAATTAAGGATCAATTTTGCTAAACTTTAGACACAAACAATACTTTTCAAATAAGCACAGATCTATATAATAATGAAAATAACATGACCACATGTTGTAAAACATAACATTTATTCATTTAATTTTCATACAATTTTCAGTTCCTTGCTTAGTCTCATCTGTTGAAAACGGAAAATACTGTAAAGTAGAACCTCACACAAAGGAACTGTCAGATAAGCCATCACAAACCCCTTTGTCAACCGACGAAGAGATCCTGTCAAATGAATTCACTACTTTGGAATATGAATAAGGCTTCAGGATACAAGTAATACAAATTATAAGCATGCATTGATAAATGTTAAAGTTGCAAATGCTTATCTTAACGCAGAGAGCAGCTCAGTTAAGGTGTGATCACGAGACATGGTCCGTGAATGCTTCCTCAAAATATGTGTTTGTACATTGCCAAGCGTATCTGGATTGATCTACGAGGTAATATTCCTTCATATTATAACAGGATGCTGCCACCGAATGATCGACAATTTTGGAAAGACAGAAAAGGAACAGTCAGATAAGCCACCACAAACTCTTATGTCAACCTACGAAGAGATTCAATCAAATGAATTCGTTACTTTGGAATGTAAAGAAGGCTTCAGGATACAAGTAATACAAATTATAAGCATGCATTGATAAATGTTAAAGTTGCAAATACTTATCTTAACGCAGAGAGTACCTCAGTTAAGGTGTGCTCATGGGAGTTGGTCCGTGAATGCTTCCTCAAAATATGTGTCAATAGTTTGTACATTGCCAAGCGTATCTGGATTGATTTACGAGATAATATTCCTTCATATTATAACAGGATGCTGCCACCGTATAACATGAAATGCTTTCTATAACTGATTGATGCTATTTTATAGTCTTATAAAAATAGTACCAGAAGTGTCCTAGAAAAGTGTAGAGAAGTATAAAGGAATGATTGCACAGATTCAAAAATCAAAGTTTAAAAAAACTATTATAATAAACATAAAAACGAATTTAAAGTATTCAAATTTAAAATATTTAAAATTCATGTAGAATTACATACGTTCCTCGTCAAAATATATATGAAATGGCACAAATTTACAAAGCTCCTACACAAATATGAATCTTTGTTATCATCACTATAATGCAAAATAAAATATGACTTCAACTTAACTCCACTCAACGCTCGGCTTACAAAGAGCGCTGCTGCTCAGCTACTACTGCTGTTGCTGTGGCTGTTGGTTGTTGACAGCAGTACTTCCCATAGCTGTGGTCGTTTTTATGCCACACTCATTTTTCATTCCATTGTGCGACAAAATGTTGCAACCATTCTTCATTCATTGTACGAAGAGCGCAGGCAACAACTGCCGAAAGGTTGGGAGGAAATGTAAAAAAGTATATTTGAATTTATCGCATATAGAAATATGTTTATTCCGTAAAATATTTTCTTCCCGTATTGTGGCAAAAGCAATCACTCCAAAATGAAACAATGTCGTGTAGTAAAACCACTGTAGCTGATGCAACGTTGCTGGTGCAGTGTTTTATGTTGCATTTATTGGAGCAAAAATATGCATATGCTTTATTTATATCTCTAAAGGCATTGTTAACGCTTTGGCAGTCTTAAATCCGAAATGCGCCACTGAGGGTTTGTGGCGTTGCTAATGTTCTGATTATTGTTTGATAGCAGGTTTGGTATAGCTATTGCTGTTGCAACGGCTTTGTTATGCATTTTTGCAACAAGTACTAATGCTTCAATAAGTTGCCTTAATCATTGCAAGAAATTGATGTAATACATTTGAGAGTCATCATGTTAGGATGATCAGTTCGTTTTTTTAAAGCCGGTTTTTCTGGCTTTTATCAACATTGGTAGCAACTAAAAGTTTCAGTTTGGAACCTCATATATATATTCCAACCGCATGCATATCTGTTTAAATCATCATATTTCGGAATTGAACAAAATCATTCCTGTAGGAAGAGAGCGACTTAAACTCCGTTGGAAGGACCAGGCTTTTGAAATATTATCGAAGCTTGGTGTGACGAATTGGAGGAGAAGCGCAAACAAAAAAAAAAAAAAAAATCGAAGTGCTTGGAATTATTTTCTACGGGCGGCGTATAATAGATAAGGATGTCTATTTCAATTGCCACCTGAGAAGAACAGGAGAAAAAAAACTTTGCTATATTTTAGATTAACCAGCATCGATCCAAAAAGAGATAAGAACAGTACTATCATTACTTAAGAGTAATGAAGCTTAGAGTTTGGACGGCTCAGCGGCATAGCTATTAAAACTGAACTGTGTTCAAAGAGGGTGGATGTGTGGACCAATATCATGGTCACAATTGTATTGAGAAATATATCAAATATATTGAGAGATATATCAAATATATTGGCATTTAAATGAGGCTAATAGCTCTACTTCATAATTTTAACTCCTGCCCCATTGAGGCCAAAGATTTTCCTTTCATTTGTTTTTTAAATGTTATTCCCTCAAATAATAAAATAAATCCTTCATTCTAGAAATCTTATTTTTGACTCATTATATAAAAAATTTTGTAAACTGAGTTTGGTGTCATCCACTTTTTTGCACAAAATTTGATAAATTAAGTGGTATTTTGAATCTCTCATTTCAAGTCGTATTGGATATCCTCAAAATTGTAAAGCTAAAATTGTAAAAGCTAAAATCGTTAAAATACGAGCATATGCCGGTGATTCTTGGTTTAATGAATCTCAAATTTAATGTCTTCGGTATTTAACGAACAGAGAAACATTTTATAATAAGTAAATTGTTTTCTGTTATTCTTAATTTTATCTTCCATGAAGTGCAGGTAACATATTTCGGCGAAAAACTTCCGAGATTAATACTGCAAAAATGTGGCAACACAAATGCACAATTCCGACAAATAATACAAAATTTGCAAGAAAACCATCGCAAATTTTCGGAATATTATGAAAGAATTATATAAACATTACAACAGTATCGTAAATATACAAATTTGACAGTCATTTTGGAGATATGCCTACAAATGATTAATATTGTATAATCTAACCGATTAAAAGCGACAACCGTTTAATTTTACCCTAATTTAAATATTAACAATCTAGTTTAATTACCAATTTGAGTGTTGCCAAAGAGAATTAGTCCTACTTTTTGCCTGTTGATGTTTGAAATATGGTTTACATGACAACCAGAAACAATCCTTAAATACCATGTAAATGTAACAAAATTAATAAAGATTAAAATCACATGTGCCACGTACAGAATGATTGCTATTTATTGATACAAAACGTTGTAAATTAATTTATGCGAATGTTACATCACTACAGCAGTCAAGGGAATGTGTGGTTTTGAGTTGTGCCACTTTTAGCGATGGAAATTAAATGTGACGTTTCAATCGTAAAGGAATATATGGTTGCTTAACAAATGATTCAAATAAACTGACAGTAATATTTCTACATTTGTTTGGTTAATTTATTTGTGAAAATGTTATTATTGGTGTAAGAAAAATACAGTTGCTAATGGGGCCTTCAATATCTATACGTAGAATATAATGGAAATAGAGGAACTTCGCAAGCTTTGTTTTGTGCGACAGAAGTTTCAGCAATTCTAAAAATGTAATGCAAACAGTTTATAACTACTTTACAAAAGGAAACGAAAAAATCGATTTTACCGTAGTATTGTTTATTATCGTACGAGTGGGCCATTATTTACATTTATAAATCTTTTGTTTTGTAACAGCCCGAAATATTTTTGGCCTGTCTAACGGGCTGGCTGACTTATATACACGTTGACTACAGCAAATCTTTATGAAACCTCAAACTTGGCTTAGCCAAATCGTAGTTGAATAATGTAAATAGGCTTTATTGGCTTTCTCCTCCGATTACCTCCCTTACAAATTGACCGATTTTTCAAAATTCAATACTTTTGTCTGTAAGTTTTAATTCGTCGACTGGAGGAACTTAATTTTTTTTCCATCCGTTGTATTTGCTTCGTAGCACTTGGCAGAATTTGATTAAGTCGACCGATTAGCCACTCGAAATCTGATACCTCCGATTTAATACCTTCGATTTAATTCATACACGTACTTCAGCCAAATTTGACACGTTTTAACCTTTCAAAAACTGAAAAAAATGGACAGCATTTAAACGTCCCTTCTGCTACGTCTCATAAAAATTACCGGTTTAACCCACATATTTTTTAATTTAATTTAATTTAATTTAATTTAATTTCATTTCATTTCATTTCATTTCATTTCATTTCATTTCAT
>JAHXMU010000061.1:1100298-1122931 GCA_019455685.1 Philornis downsi
TCATTTCATTTCATTTCATTTCATTTCATTTCATTTCATTTCATTTCGTTTCGTTTCGTTTCATTTCATTTCATTTAATGATATCTGAGTGATCTTGGCGGAACATAAAACGGTATAAGCGACAATAATTCAGAACAATTAATTATACCAGCTCTTATATCGAATACAAATAACAAGATTGATAAATACGGCGATATTGCAATGGCTGTAAGCCCAGTAACCAGCATCTGGAAATATAAGGAGGGACAAAATCATTAAGTCCACATTTTGTTTACTTGTACGATATTTAGTCAAATTTGGTTCACGCTAAGAGTTTGATAAAGTAGAAACTGCTAAGAAAAATGGATATTAGTGTCGAATCCCGGTATTCAAACATTCCTCTGTAATTTTTAATTAGCAGACTGCAGTAGCTAAGATTTTGATCCATTGAATTTCCTGAAGAATCGTTGTAAAATTTGAGAAAAATTGGGCAAATTGCAACTCCACTTCTAGTTGCTCTCATACAAATGACCGATTTAACCTACATGTTAATGGTTTCATATCTTTCAAGCACTTGTACTGAACTAAGTTAAAATTAATGCCCTATAGAAATAGAGGTCGTTGACATATTCCTTTTCTGTGTCACCATATGAGTTGAACAATTTATATTTCAGCTATAATTTCTAATTCAAAGGTTGCAGTTACTTATATTCCCATAAAAGCTATTTTATTTAACCAATATATTCTTGCAGCCATACCAATAATAATTTAATAATCTCACAAATGAACCAAATTAACAAAAACCAGTTGTTTCTCCATAATTTCTAAGCGGAACATTTAAGAAAGTTAAAATTTTGCTTCTCTTATTGTGTTTTAAGTCAGAATATTTTTGATTGGAACGTACCGATGTACGAAATTTTTCTGGCACCTCCTGCACTTTTGAATCAAAGAAAAAAATTTCAAATGAAATTTAATGCAAATCAGTTCACATAACTAAAATTTCTATACTGGTTTACACATTATTGCTTCAATCTCTTTTGGACCAGAAATTCGCATTGAACCTTTGAGCCAGCATTTTTGTACAAAGAATTCAGCCTGATCTTTCGAGATCTGAAGGGTGTCCCAACAAGAACGCAAGATTTAAATTTGGCGCCGGTGTCATGAAATGATAACCAGTTTTTTCGTGCCTATAATTAAGGAAATGAATGTGGAGGGCATGTGGTTTCAACAAGACGGTGCCACATGTCATACAGCCAGAGAAACAATTCAATTGCTGCCAGTCATTTCCCGGTCGTGTTATTTCACGTTTTGGGGACCAGAATTGGCCGCCTAGATGGTGCGATTTAACACCATTAGACTTTTTTCTTTGGGGTTTTTTGAAGTCGATAGTTTACGTGAATAAGCCGACGACGACTCAAGTCTTAAAAGAGGAAATTGGACGCTGCATTAATGAAATACCACAGCATTTAAGCAAAACGGCCATTGAAAATTTCATTAAAAGATCACACGCGATCCAGCAAAGCCGCGGCGGCCATCTGCCCGATGTGTTGTTCCATACATAACCTCATTCTGCCTAGTTTACGATATGATAAAGTGTCACGATTTTTTTTTAAATATCTGAGTTTTATTTAAAATTTAAATCTTGCGTTCTTGTTGGGACACCCTTAAGTAAAAAATACATACTCTATTGTGTTTAAAAAGATAATTCCGTATTTTGAAACAGCGATATGATCAAAATAGCGCTTGAGGAGAACAATGATATACCTATACAATGTTTTAATACATACATCTCCCACTGTTGGTACATCAATGTACGACTACATTACAATTAATTCACATCTGTCTAAAAGCAAACCAAAAAAAGAACAAACAATCATGTAACTCTAAATAGTGACTACAACAAATGTCGAAATAACCCATCAGTATTAGACATTAGCGCTATGTCAAACTAGTAATGGAATTTAAAATGCATGAGTTTATTTTCTGGCCAACGAAAAATATAAAATCACATAACATATTTGATGGTTGTTTTTTTTCGTGCTGGGAAAATAAAATAAAATATTTATAAGCTGACAGTCGACAATTATATAAAAGTTTTCTGCGATTTGCATAAAAACATGTTTATTTTTTTATGTTTCGAAAAAGGCGATTTATTTTAATTAAAATGTTCTTGTTGTTTTTGTCCATATCGTCATGTTTTGCAATGCATCAAATAACAATTTTATTGTTAAAATATTTAATTTACACTTTTACATATCCACACGAACATACGAATGTGAAAATAAGGACGAAAAACAGCAAAACAGGAAATCATGGGAGTAAAAACAACATCAAATCGATTAAAATTGTGAAAATTTCATTTCGCATTTCAATTGCTGAGGAATTTCATTGTCATACAACTTGACATAATTTCCACCGCATTCTCGTATGAACATCACGAACATGTTTTTGTTAACATGAAAGCGTCACCAGAACGAAAATACTCATCAGCAGATTCATCTCCTTGCTTACACTCACATCCCTGCATATCGGCTGCTCCATCGCATTCGTCAGTGGAGCCTGTGGCAAGGCATTCTGGCAATCATCCACATCGTCATCAGCATCATCATCATCATCATCATCATCATCATCATCATCGTTTGTGTCGCCATCTTCGTCATCCCTGCCGTGTCACACTTGCCTCATTTGGGATGGTGCGTGTGAATGCATCAGACATAATGAAAAGCTTCGAAAGCGAAATGCGTAGAAATATCTGTGGCTGCGTTAACAAGGGAATTTTTAAGTGGCCACACGCATATCCTGCCTTGGGTCTTTCCAAATTCGTTTATAATGTCTATAGTTAAGAGGGCAGCAAAATGATTCTAGAAAATTTTTAGGCGAAATCGATACTTAATTTGATTTGCTGATGATACATTTAAACGAATATGGCTTTAAAAAAGTAAGCCTATGAGTTTATAGCCACATTAATCTAGAAATATTGAGGTCAGCTAACGTATGCGTGTATAAATGCCAACAAATTTGCATGTAGCAAAAGAATGGAATGTTTTAAAAGTATAGGTATATTTGTCTATTTTTAATGAGGATTGTTGAGGAAATATTGACGAGTCCGGTATTCATTCTGAATGCTCTCAGCACCGAATTTAAAGTTTAAAAACTATACCATCATAGACTTTGATTTTGATATTTCAAAATTGTTTCCATATTAGCAGTTTTAGTTATAGTTGACGAGATATTTTAAATAAAAATCTCGCATTTTTAAGTGCCATAAAATCGCTCACATTGAAAAATTTCTAAAATCTCGGTGTAAATGGAACCAACGAAGCTTCCATTTGATAAAAAGTTTTGAAAAGTACAAATTTTCTTATTCCATTTAATAATAAATTAGAACATCTTAGACATTAACAGAACCGCAGCAATCCAGTGTGCGAAGACGACATTATTAAAGAGTTATATGAGAAATATCGAAAAGCTTCATATGGGGACAACAAGATTCGATTTTTAGGTCCGGCTATTCTTCTTTTTTTAAAGTATTAATTTACAATTTATAACCCTGATTGGTTGGCTGTATAAGGAGAGCTCCTAACGTCAGTGTAATATTTCCGGTTCTCATCTGTAAGCAAAAGGAAATTCAATGCCAAAACAGTTTTGATTTGTTTCAGTTTATGGAATCTAAATCAAAATATAAAAAGCTTTTGTTCTAATTCCGACAACCGAATGAAATTTGCATCGCATTTGGTTTTTATTTCATATGTCAAAACGAAATTACAAATATTTTAGTTTCTTACACCTGAAAAAATTTGGAAACAATTTAGATTTTGATTCGGTTAATTAAACATTTTGTTTCATTTGAAAATAGCTCCGGCTATTTTTCTCTTTTTAAAGTTTTAATTTACATTTTATAACCCAAAATCGTTGTTCTGAATGGTTGGCGATACAGGCAGCATTTCTATCATCAGGGTAATATTTTTCGTTCTCGTCCATAAAACCTAGGAATCATCACCAAAACGAAATTAAACACGATTATAGTTTTGATTTGTTTCAATTTATGGCATCTAAATCAAAATTAAAAAAAAAAAATTATTCTGATTTCGACAACCGAATCGAATTTATTTTGAATTTGGTTTTTATTTCATATGATCAAAACAAAATTACAAATAATTTAGTTACTTACACCTGAAACGATATTAGAAACAATTTGGATTCTGTTTTAGTTAATTAAAACTTTTGTTTCATTTAAAAAATTTCTATTCAAAAACACAAACAACAATTTGGAACAGCTGTAAACATTTCTGAGAGTCTGGTATCATAAATTCAGAAAATAAATAATTTAAAGCATTTGGCTCTGGGCGCTGAATCTGCATTTCAGTTCTGATTCAGTTCATTTCAGATTTTTGAATAAAAATATCTATTTCATTATGTTTTGGTGAAAAAACAGAATCAATATAGGTTTCTTATTTCATTTCAGGTAAAAAACACATCAATGTATAAAGTGAATTGATGTTTCGAATATGAATCAGAAACAAATTTCTGATGCACTTTAAATAAGTTCACAATATGAAACCCGAAATGGAACTGAACTTTCATAAAAGTCATAATCTCAGTCACAAAAAGTCTATTCAAATTGTCAACATATTAAATTTGTTTTGAAAAAACGTTTGGCTACAAGACAAAGTAATGAAATGTTATGAATGGATTTTCGTCCGACTGGCCAGTGATTATCATGTGGATTTTATTGTATATGCCCCAATAGCATTTAGCAGCTTGTCTCATTATCACCTTCTTATTAATATTGACACGATTGACTATCGCCTAATCTTTATAAATTTATTTATTTTTATTTATATTTATCAGTTTTGCTAGCGTTGTCACTCATCCATGGCTTTCGACAATTTGTAGCTGCTTGAATAACCGGAAATATGGCAGCAAAAATATGGCAAGAGTCCATTTAGTTTTCCTGCGTATTTTGCAGGTTTTACCATAATACGAATATCTGGTCAATTATTGATTAATCAAGTACAAAGTTGCGCTGATACTTCCCAATCAGAACAGATATGATGTATATGTATTTTAGTATTCCAGTAATATACTCGAAAAGATCATATATACGATGTGAAAAATACTGAGCCAGCGATAGTTCTGACACACTTTTAAAACATGGGATTCCGAATACCGAGGTTCCAATAATGAGGGATGATTTTCTTTAGTCAAATTGAATTTAGGAGTTTATACTGCCTCTATCTAGATAAGCAGAGCGCACAGAAGTCCACGAGGGTTTAACGTGAGTCTCGCCGTGAAGGCCTTACCCACTGTGTGCGACACACTGGGCATATTACAATGCGATTGCCAACGCCCCCCTGGGATAGCCAAGTAAAACTTGGGCTATCTAGGAAAAGGGGCTGACAATTGTGCTATTAACACATATTGTCAGCCCCTTTTTCGCAGCCAGGAGGTACCAAATTGATTATGCTAGTATGGAACATAATCCCCATTGGCGGAGGTGAGGCCTATCTTACCACCTCTGCTATTCTATGGGTCTGTAGCACCCGGTTGCAATGCACCTCCACATTCGAGCACAAAGTCTCTGCCAGCGATTTTGGTATCAACCACAACTCGCGTGAAGCAGAGCGCACAGTATTATTGCTGTTAAGTTACGACGTTACTATTCTAGTCTCGCTTTGGCTTGATTGTGGGCAGTCTATGACAGCATCGATAACTGGCATAATTTTTTCACTTATGCTGCCTTTCGGATATAATAATTTATAAAAATACTTTCTTTGTATTTTCGTGCCCTTGATCTTATTCGTTATTATCGCAACATTTATATTTATATTTTCATTTCCCTGTGTTTTCCCCAATTGTCTATTTCATTTGAAAAATTGTATATGCTTGAGTTGTGTTATTAGGCTGATAATGCAGAAAAAATTAAGATCCTATTAGAGAACACAGAATTAACATTAACCGAAAACTGAATATGGAATCCGATTAAATAGTTTTCTTTTGCAGTTTTGACAACTCACAGTATTGTACTGATGAATGCGATTAATTTGATTTAACAATTTTTTAATAGGAGTGAGTATTATTTCACCGCCATTGTCATACCCCCTGCGTGTGCATACGTGCTCCAAAATGGATAAGCATTTGCCTAGACACACACACACACACACACACACATGTAGGAACATTTGCTACATGACGTGATATTCATTTATTTTGCAGTTCGCCACTGTTTGCTTGTAATGTTTGAAAATTGCCATTGTAATGTTTAATAACGCAAAACTTAATTTTCGCAATGAAATTACCAATTGTTGCTAGCAAGTGGCAGTTGCTGTTGCAGTGGTGCATATTGGCAAATGCACTTGCAACGGCATGTACGGCGTCAATAACAGCAACTACGTTGCCGCAAAAGGATGCACTTTCTCATCCACAACCACATACCAACAATAACAACAAGAGGACAATGGGCACACACAAATATGCACATATCGATTGCCATAACAATAGCTGAAATTGTGGCAACAATGACATTCGCAGTCCTGGAAAGAAACATGCATACATTCAATGTATTTTTGTGAGAGGATTTGTGTTTTCCTCAATATACATATGTAAATAAGTTGTTACATTCGTATCTTTGCATTGGCCATACGCAAGTGTGGGTATGATGAGAAAATACATTCGTATGCATTGATTGTCTCGACGGAGAGTGTCTGCTTGTTCATTGTTTTCTCCCTGCATGTGTGCATTTCCCTTTGTATTGTCTTGTTGTTTACATCAATAATTCCATTGTTTTATCAACCGCATTCAGAGAAGGAGTTTTGGATTTCACTGTGGCGTCATTGGATAGGTGTGAATTGATAAAACGTTTCTGTCACCGAGACTGATGTTATGTGAAGGATTTTTTGTAACCTTTGATTTCAATTTTCTCTTCTACTATAAATGCTGATGAGTTAAAACAATGAAAATTCTTAATATTTAAGGTTCGATGAAGCTAATACACCCACTTGTGCCGCTATCGAGTCCTTACATCGGTTCGTGGTGAATCGTATAAGAGATTGGTGAAAAGTCTTTGTATATATATTTTACATAATAATTATTATCAATTTATTATCACCCATAAGATTTTGATGAAAGAATCAGGTACGAAGTCGTCTGAAATTAATATAACCTGGTCTAGGTCTTTTTTTAATCACTATTATAATGATGACTCAATCGAGACAAATAACTAGGCTTTATATTGAAATCAATATATCAAAAAAAAAAAAAAAAAAAAAAAAAAAAATAATTTAAATAATATTTTTCGTGAACTACAAAGATTAGCTTTATGTTCCGTTAGAGATAAAGCAGGTGAATAATGTTTTTGATCAAAGGCGTTTTGGATAACACGGATAAGAAAAAATATCCGAAAAGAAAATAGCATAAATTGGGCAATAAAACAATAAAAAATATTTAATATCCACTCAAATTTATTGTATCACTTTCCGAAATAATACACATATGCCAAAGAATAATCCAATAGTTCAAATCAAAACATTTTTTGAATACATTTTCCGGAAAGACCTCAGTTTACGCCATGAGATTCAAAGTGGTAATTTGAGATTAAGAAAGAGAAGAAAGTCAGCCGCTGCTATATCAGCTGAATGCGATGATTATCTTGAGAAATGGTGCTTTATCGTAATGCAAAATCCGTGAGTTCCTTTTCAACAAACTCGTCTCTGTTCCTTCAAATGCAGCAAAATTTTTGAAACTCAACTAAGAATTCTGTCAACAGTCAACCTTACATTGACTCTTGATGGACTTTCAGATGGATTTTTTGGTTTTAGCTTAGTTGTAGGGCTCTATTCCGAAGCTTGTTTACTGGTTTGCATTATCATACTCACCAATCCATGTCTCACCACCAATTATAATGCATTTTACGAATAAGGGATCGGAATAAACTCGTATCTTCAACGATTTTTATGTGATTGAGCTTTGAAAAAATTCAGATTTTTCGGAACTGGTCAAGCGACAAAGCGATTTGTACCCAAATGATCATGTAAAAGGATGCAAATTGACTCGTTAGACACAGAAAGTTCGGAAGTTGTATATCTCAGAGCTAAATGACGATTTTCAGCCATCATTTCTTTCATTGCATCAATGTTGCCTTTAGTTAAAGACGTTAGTGTCCTACCAGATGATTTAAATTCACCATTTCCCGATCGCTTTTGAATGTGCTGTAGCACTCTTATGTACGTGTTTTTGGTAAACCTTTTTATGAAATTTTGTCCACAACTATGGGTCGTGACCGACCGTGTCGCGACTGTTAGTACACGCAACTAACGTTCGAATTATCGCGGGTTCAAACCGGCATGCAGCCATTATTTGAACTGCAGTCGGCTCGATGTGTCTGACGAACACATCAACTGGTCGAGCAAATGCCAAGTCTGGTGAAATGCTTTTCGTACTGTGACATTTGAAATCGTCGTTGAACTGTAGGTCCCACTGAGTGAATCTGAAAATAGAATGCATGTAAGCTCACTGAATCTGTGAAACTCTCCCAAATATCATTCAGGGGATGCAGGGGAATTTGTTTGTTTTGTCATTATGAGTTCATATATCAAAGGACATAGCTCCGTCCATTTTTTCTAGGGTGTATATCATTTCATACTGTATAATAATAAATTATCGTTAAAAAAGCTTGCAGTATAGGAGGTGTACTGTTAGAATTTTGGCAATGATCGGTTTTGATCAATTTGTTCTTTTAAACGGTCGCCTTCCCTATTTTACGTAGGATGTATTCTTTTCTATACCAATAGCATATGAAATTTAGCCTCAAAATATCTAATTGTTCATAAGATATGAACTTACAAAATGTTGATTTTTGTCGGAGGTGCCAGGCCCCTTTCCCCAGTCATAACCTATTATAATATAGCAAAATTTTATGGTTGGTCATGACATATTGCCAAATTTTTATTATAATTGGTCCAAAATATTAGACGTTGCAACAGTTTTATGAATACCAATACAATAAGCGCTAAATTTCATTTTATGTCTGATATACTTTATGGGATATGACTCTTTAAAATGTGTTAGTTGTATGAAAGCTGAAATCAAGAATTTAAATATAGCATATGACCTTTTCGTGGCGAAAAATCGGTCCTTGGTGCTTCCAACCCAAAGTCATTACCAATCCAAAATCAATACCAAACTAGTACCCTTTGTGGATGTATTCTCTTCAAGATGAACATGACAATTTTCCCTCCAGGTGAGCCAATATTTGCTAACATAGCCGCCGATATGAAAGTTGGTGCCAAAATAACATGTGCTATCTGTGCTACCACTAGGTATAATAAATGTCACATTTGTACCCTCTCAATCAAGGGTATATAGAATGTAGTCTATTTTTTTGACAAAGGTAAACATATGGTGAAAAATCCATGACAAGCGATTAACGTGCATGCGGAATAAAGATACACGCACAACAATTTTCAATCTTGTTTATCTATTTGTCTATGCTCGTATGAGGGGCCAATATTATACGAATACCTAAATGCTTAGACCACGTCGTTGTTTTCTTCATAAAATTTTAATTGTTTCATTACATCAAAATTATTCAACAAAATTCCACGTTTACAAGCCATTAGCTTTAACACATTGAAATATTAATATGTTTTTATCTCCACAGAGTTATTAAACTTTCTCTTCAATATAAGTTTATATTCCCATTCCAATGCTCGACGAAGATATCAAAAAGTTTTGAATGTCAATGCAAAATTTATTTTGTCGTTAATTCTAAGCTTATTCGGATGTGGAAGATTTATTAAATTAACTCAGTATGTCCTTCATTTAAACGAAGATGCAAAACTAAAGACGATACCGAGTGTCCTTCGAAGAAGGATAAGAAAATCCGCAGAAGACAAAAGATAGGATGAACAACTTAAAGTGTAAGTCACACACCAATGGCGATAAAGCATTGAACATTACATTGATGTGCATTGGATTGTGGATGGATAATACGAGGAGGATATGGAAATTAACAGAATGACGAGAAATTGGTTCAAAATTCGTTGTCGAAGTAAATTAGTCATTTGGTCACCTAAAATTTAAAGAAAATTTTAAATACGGCACATTTTTAAATGGAATTTAAAATATTTCACAGAGGTTATTTCCTATATATGCAGACATTAAATTTGATGTATAAAATTTGGTTAAATTTCAAAAGTGTAATATGTGATATCCTTGTATCGATCATTTGGTATAATAAATCGTATATAGGGTGATTTTTTAATCGTAGTTTTTTTTAAATCGAGTAAAACACTTAAGTTTGCATCATATATTACAATTTTTTATTGGAATCGATAAACTGGTCTTTGCCATTTAATTTTTAAAGATAATTTCATGTAAATGTTCTCCGCGGCTCCGTCTCAAAGTGCCTATTCCGAAGGTCCAATTTTTCGTCACTTTTTTTTAACATTTCGGCCTGTATTCCACGGATAACGAGTGTTATGTTATCCTATAAGGCTTCAACAGTGTTCGGCTTGTCCACATTGACTAACGACTTGACATAACCCCACAAGAAATAATCAAGAGGCGTTAAATCGCAAGATCTTGGGGGCCAACTCACAGGGCCAAATCGGGAGATAAACTGCTCACCAAATTCATCCCTCAACATATCAATTGTTTTACGAGCAGTGTGGCATGTTGCACCGTCCTGATAAAACCACATGGCAACCAAGTTCAACTCAGCCAATTGGGGCAAAAGAAAGAAAAAATCGCGTATCATGACTCGATATCGTTCGACGTTGGCGGTAACGTTTCTTCCACGGTCGTCTTTGATAAAAAATGGACCGATGATGCCACCAGCACATAAAACACACCAGACTGTCGTTTTTTTTAGGATGCATCGGTAATTCATGTATGGCATGTACACGTATCCGTTCAGCAAGAAATGACCCTCATCGCTGAACACAATTTTTCGATAAAACAGTGGATTTTCATTGAGCTTTTGTAAGGTCCATTCACAAAAAATTAGACGTTGTGGTAGGTCATTCGTCATTCCATGATGAAAGGGAAGAGTATACTGTACACTTTTCACTTTGACAGATAACGTTTGGACGCCATTACCAACAAGTGGTGCCAACCTGAAAAACTTAAATCTTAAAAAATCACCCTATATGTGAAAGATACACATTTAAATTGTGTTTTTTTTATAAGTTAATTTATAAATAATGTTTAAATATTTTGAAATGTATCCAGGAATAGTTAGAAAGTATCATAGAAGTTTTTCATTAATACCGGATAATCGTTTTAAGATGGTAGGAATTAAAAAAAAAAAATATTAAGCGAAATCTAAATTACATTAATGTTTATAAAAAAAAAATTAAATTTTAATAAAAAAAAAAAAAAAAAAATAATAATAATATTAATCAAATATGTTTATGCCCAGAACCCACGTTTGCAACTTCTAAGATATAAATCCTAACTTTATCATCTCCACTGCAATTGAGACGTTTACACGTAAAGTTCTCAATTGTAATGAGATTGAGTGCTTTAGAGTCAACTTTAAGTTGACTGAGCTATTAGAGAATTTATTTGATTTGCTCAAGTCAGTTCTGATACTCCCCCCATACGTGTAAGACGAGTTTGCCTGCACATCTAATCCTGCATTGGAGTCAAGGTACAATCTACCTATATAATAAACTTTGGAAACGAAAGCTGATCCCCGCTTTTTTATATTTTATTTATAAATCTCTTGAGGTAAATATATGTCAGAAGTTAACCCGTTCCTGCCGAACCAGACAAAATAAAAATCTTAATAAATGCATCCAAAAATAAAGTGGTTATTATCTGAAAATACAAAAATGTATTTATGGTATGTGTATGAAAACCCAATTATTTGTAGATTACAATGTAAGGTAGCATTCAATACAATACGAGAATAGAATAAAATTTATTTATTAGGTTCATTTGACAGAGATCTCTCCGGTAGCTTTGAGATATAATTCAGTGGACTAGTGCAGGGCAAATATGACGCGGTAACTGGTAAGATTAGATGTGCCCAAGTTTTACGAGTTATGTTATCTCTTTCAAATTAAAAACAATTTTGTCCGATCCACAAGAATTATGCGCATTGAAACATTAGCTATATTTTTTGCATCGTGTACTAACTCTGCCTAGGGTAAATAAATTAAATTTTAATTATTTTGTTTGAAATAATTGAGGCATAACAACTATCAACTATTTGGATCCAAATGGAGCTCAAGTACGAGTACCTAATGTTTTCGATTTAGTTACTCCTTTCTGGACTATATCGATAGATTTATGACAGTATGAAGCAGCAATTATAAGATATCATGTTGTAGTCCATTTTCATCGATTTTCATTTATAGGGCATCACGTTGTAGTTCATTTTCATCGAATTTGAGTTTCAGAACTTTCCTTAACAACTTTAATACCTATTCTGCAGTTTTGAAAAAAAAAAACATTGAAGACATTTTTTTAATAAACATGATTTTAACGTGTCTTAATTTATTATGGCAAAATGTAGATGATTAAAATTTCCATAGCTAATCTGTAGGTAAAATATAATGCAAATCAGAAGAAAAGTCGGATCAGCCGTGGAATGATATGGGTGAAATAATACTGATCAAACATGTGGTATCTTCAACCTTTTTTTTTATTAAACATCAAACTTTTTGGGAATTGTGTAAATGTTTTCTTTCTGATTGAATTAGTATTTCTGGGCGTATCGTTTTTAAAGAACGTGTTTCAGCGCTGGGAAATATTTTCTTATTTCTTACAAAATCTGAATCACTCTGATGGATAATAACTTAATAGAGTTTTTTAAATATGATACTAAGCAAATATTCGATTATGATGTGTTATATTAAAATTTGTGATGCACCAGGTGACTCTCATCGTTTATTTTTTGTACATCCAAACATAGAAATTATGTGAGGAGACTAACAAAAATTCGACTATTTGGCGTGATATTACAAATTTTTGATAAAAAAAATGAAACCTCATATTAAAAATCTCATACTAATTGTGGTATATTTACTATACATATAAATTTAATTTTCAAAAAGACATTAAATTTGTCATATAGTGGCAGTAGATAATTCTGTACTGAGAGTACTTCTGTACTTAGAGATTTTTTTGGACATTCTTTGTAGATTTCCTCATAATTTGAATTTTGTGGATATATCCAGTGAATACCAAACAATTTATGGATGATTATACCAGTGCGTACACCATCACTTGTGTCTGTATAAAATTGGTTCCAGAGATTCCAGACTTGGCATTTTACCATAAAAAGTGGAAGTCGTGAAGGTCTTTCCAAATCTTTAACTGACGATATCGGTTTGATACTGGTAAAATCAAAAATTGACATAAATCCAAAAATGACGGAAGAAGTGTTAAAGGATGAGTTGGGTTAGAATGCCATAACCGTGTTCTGAAAATTACAAATATGATTTTCAATACGTAAAGAAATCGTTACGAAAGATTTGTAAAATTTTAACTGAAATTTAAAGACAAACACCAGTGGTTTTTGTCCATTATTTTCTTTATAAATTCACAAAACGGTAGTTTCAAAAACGTCAAAGCGCCATCTACAAGTATAACTTTACTACAACGAGAATTGTTGGAGTCATTCCTTTTGAAATTGGTCAGGAGGTAAATTTATTGAAAAAATTAAAAAAAGTGGAACTGCGACAATATTTCTTGTATCCCGATGGAGCTTTGTCTGGTACCACTGGAAAGTGACCGATTTTATTGAGCTACAGGAAATTCAAAATGATTTGTCAAATTTAGCACTTTGTAACTTTTGTTTCTTTTCAATGTTTCTCAACAGCAATGATAGAATGCTTAATGAATTTAATGATTAAATTCCAAATCTGGAAACCAGCTATTTTCAAGACTATTTTGTAAAGGGTTTCATCGGCTTCAATAATGCATTGAAATAAATACCAACTACCTTTAACTATAAACTTCAGTTCTTTTTATAACATTTTTTAATATTTTAATATTTTTAAATATTTTAATATATTTGAATATTTTAATATTTTTGAACAAATTAATATTTTTGAATATTTTAATATTTTTTAATATTTAAATATTTTTGAATATATTAATGTTTTTTAATATTTTAATATTTTAAAATTTTTGAATATTTTAAAATTTTTTAATATTTTAATATTTTTTAATATTTTAATATTTTTGAATATTTTAATATTTTTTAATATTTTAATATTTTTTAATATTATACAAATAGCTGAAGCTTAAAAACATATTTCGTCAATTTTTTAAACTGTTAGACGAACTTTTGTTAGGTCTCGCACAGTATGGATGATAAATTTATACCATAAACGATGTTCAGGTCATCAAATAACATTAAGTTTAATTACATCTTTAGTTTCCGCCTTATAGAACTGTCTTCTTGCCACAACATACGGCTAATGCCATGGCCTCCAATTGTATAAATTCATCCTCAAGTGTTAAACTTGTGCCAACTAACCATAAAGACAGAAAAAAGGATAATGCCCGAGTACATGCCCAATCAAATTAAAATGATGCTATGGAACATGACTCTTACCAGGAACGACAATGTTAACTTTTTCAGGGGGTTAATAACAGGCATTCTTACTCACCATTGGGGTCATGGTGGCCATGGTTCACTTACCCCCAAATAAAGTTTTCAGATATAGCTAGAGAAAAAAGTTCGAACATGTTATTGTGCTAAGCCTTGATAAGGATAAGAAAGATTTAAGGAAAGTATAAACTGCTAAAACTTTAACTTTCTATTAACTCTTTAAAATAAATCTCATCATTATGTAGTTTGTTCGGGATACTTAGGTTTTCTTTAAATTTACAAAATTTCCAATTTAAATGGAAGATGTGAATTCAGAGTGTTTTTTTTTAATAGTTCATCTGTTTTGGAATTTGATATCTCTTTTTCATTTGCAAATAATAATGAAAAAATCGTCTGACAACTACATTTTTGGTCAAAATTCACATTTGTCTGTAGCATTCAGCTTATTCTTCATATGTCAAATGCTGAATTCGTGGCCTGCTCTAAAAAATCTGTTCCAGTTTACACTGAAATGCTCTGACATATTGCAATTGTAATTATGCGGATTTTTAAAAACATCGCAGCAATAATAGTCATATAAACCATAATAATAGGTATTAACATTGTTAAGGAAAAGTTCTGAAATCCAAGTTCAATGAAAATGAATTACAATATGATATTCTAGAACTGCTGCTACTGTTTATATTAAAAATGTATCGATATACTCGTAGTCCAGAGATGAGTAACTGATTCGAAATCATTAAGTAGATGAGCTCCATTTTGACCTTAACATGCTGTATAGTTGTTATGCCTCAATGACTCCGAACAGACGTAACAGTTTTGTAAAACAAAAGAATTAAATGTAAATTTATTTACCTAAGAGAGAATTATTATACGACACAAAAAATGTAGCTAATGTTTCAATGTGCATAATTCTTGTGGATCGGACAAAATTGCTTTTAATTGGAAGAGATAACATAACTCGTAAAACTTGGGCACATCTAATTTTACCAGTTACAACACCATATTCACCCTGTACTAGTCTACCAAATTATATCTCAATGTTACCGGAGAGATCTCTGCAAATGAACCTAATAAATAGATTGTGTTGCCCATAGATACCAATTTGCAAACCGAAATATGTAGTACTTTTTGTAATAAACAGGTGACTTTTGATTTAAAAGCCAAGGTCTCTATATTGTATGTTAAACTTCAGGACTATTATTTGAGCAGATTAAACAATTTTACATGAAATATATAAATTTGATGGAACAATTAACAAAAAAAATTGTTTAGAATCTGTAATAACCATCATAAATCAAATAATAACCATCATAAATTTGATATAAAGTTACTATTAGGATGATCTGTGTTTGCTACTGCTGGGTTCTCTGTTTAATTAACTCTTTAGTAGAGGATGCCTTCTTTTGGTATTGCAGTTCCTTAATGGTGTTATGGCTTCAAACATTATTTCATACAATTTCCTAAAATGCTGTTAAATACATTTGATATTCATGGATCCATCGATTTATTTTGTAAAAGATTGTAGGAATCTAGTAATTCTAGGAATTTTGGAGTTAGGAGTTCTAGGAATTCTGAGCCATATTTTAAAAAAAGTCAGCACAATAGCAGCTTTGTTATTAAAATTAAACTTTTGCTTGGATTTTAACTTTTGCGGATTGTAGTTGAATTGCTGACATGATATTCGGTGGATGGAAAAACCGGTACAGAAATTACAATTAGTCGAACTGATTTACATGTAACCTTATCCTTCTCTTTCTTTTTTTATTGCCCCAAAAGCCAAAAGAGGCATGGTAATCACTAAGTTCTTATCAGAAAAATGTTCTAATTTACTGCATGATAAAAAGAGAAAAATTATACCTTGCTGAAGTCTTCCGGTTAGAAGCTATAGAGGAATATGTTGCTAAATCAGCAAATGTAGTCATTTTCATTCATAAAAGTTTACTAAAAGTCTGATGTGTGTCAAATTACATTGTGTTTAGTGCAGTGGAATGAACGACATGAACTTAAGGAAATATGAGTTAAATGTGAGAATTTGCATCTGAAATGGAGTGAACATCTGGTTAATTTTTCAAATTTACATATAGCTAAGCATTTACATATTAAGGGTAACAGGGAAAAATAAAATTTACATGGATCAATTTGTATTAGTATTCGTGGGAAATGCGTCAATGCATTTCGATGTAGCTCTTTTACTACCCCTTTCTATATCTGAAAAAATATAGGCTATGCTAAATTTTAAACAAATTCCATGATTGTTTACAACATCTATGCCAGTCAGATGGGCGTCGCCCAATCGGCTTAAAAAGTCGTGAAAGTCATTTGATGAAATGGCAACGTTTTCTTCTCTGCGTTATATTTATTTTTTTTTTTTGCAGTATCAAACAATTTATAGTATTACTAAAGACAACAAATTGATGAAAGGATAAAAAGGAAAAAAAAAAAACTGAAAATGAACTATGGCATTTCACTTCAGAAACGTAAAATGATTTCATTATTAAGTTTGTTGCAATGGTTTTAGTATCTCATTTTAAGTCTCAAGCAACATCTCAAGTTTCAAGCAACAAGTCGTATTTTTATATCGCTATACTTATAAATATTTATTTATAGCTTTTTCTTTAACAACAACATAAATTAAACTCAAAATTTCACTAAAACGTAAGAACAACAATTTAATTTTAATAATATACATAATTTTATTGCTTTCAAATATCTTCAAGTAAAAGATAATGGTGCTTATCGCAAATGGAGGGATTATTAACAGTTCGAAATTTACAGAAACATTTTCATTTCATTGCTTTGCGATGGGCGAGTTTGTTACCTTTTCAGTTCTTCTGAAATCAATAGCTATGATGATGATGATGATGATGATGAATGATGCTGTTGTTGTTGTTATTATTGATGATAGCATTGACGAGTGGTTTGTCACTTGACAAAGTCAATAGAACTTAAGCGAACAAGTGATAGCGAGAAAAATACCGTACAGTCCTCCTACTGACTTAGGGAGGCGGTGGATGTCAGGCAGAGCACAAAAATATATTCATTATGATAATTTTCGTGGAATTTTTAAGTAAAATGTTCATAACAACAAGCTGATGACCGTGGAAGAAGAGGAGGGGATGGAAAAACGAATAACAACAAAAGTTACATTAAATAAATTTTACAATAGCGAAGATTGTATTAATATCACTGTCTGTAGTTATACCATTAAACTAAGTCAATATTTAAAGATTAGTTAAACCTAAAATGTACAAAGTAAACACAGATCAGAAAATAACAGGCAAATATATTGATTGTGAAGAAGTCCGCAAATATGCTTTCATAAAGACTGGTGAAAATTGGCTGTTTCAACAAACACAACGATTTCTCTACTCTAATACGATTTGGGTTATTCGCATACAAAACCGCCATGAGAGGGTGATATTTTGACTATCATTGAGGAGATAAGACATTTAGAACTATTTATGCTTCTTTATCACTTATCTAATATGTAGTCTATAAAGATCTACATTTTCGTGTATTTTGTGTTTTTAAAATTTCACTATAAATTACTGCATATTTCTTACAGTATCCATCAGTTCAGTTCATAATTTCATTGAGTGTAGATGAGTAATAGATTTAAAGAAGAGTGAACAGATTTATGTGCTGTTAATTAAATCAATTTTGTCTTAAGTAGTTAATAAGTGGGCAATTTAAATCATTTTCATATATTGCCTCTTGCTAACTGCTTCAGTCAACGTTGATTTCAAGATATTTCAAGTGGCTACAGTAGTGAACGGGTTTAGTATTTGCCTTTACGGCAATCAAAGAAATTTCCAGCGAGTTTCGAGGACAATGAGTTGAGTTTAAATTTGATCAATTATTATTAACTTTGACATAAAATGAGTCTATAAAGTAGTGTTCCTGTATGTGTTTTATACAAAAAAAAAAAAAAAAAAAACACTACTGTCTGGAATATACTGAATAAAACATCTATAGCAGTAAAAGTTTGATATCAAAGGATGTAAAGAGGAATACAACTGAGAAGAAATAAATCATACTGCATATTTCTTACTGTAGTCATCAGTTCAGTTCATAACTTCATTGAGTGTAATGTGTAGTATATTTCAAGAAGTGTGAAAAGATTTATGTGCTGTTAATTAAATCAATTTTGTCTTAAGTAGTTAAAAAGTGGGTAATTTAAATCATTTTCAGATATTGCCCTTTGCTAGCTACTTCAGTCAACGTTGATTTCAAGATACATCAAGTGGCTACAGTATTAATTGGGTTTATTACTTGAACTCGCAATAGTTAAAGAATTTTCCAGTGAGTTTCGAGGACAGTGAGTTGGTTTCAATATTGATGAATTATTATTAATTTTGAAATAAAGTGTGTCTATAAAGTAGTGTTTTTGTAGGCGCTTTATATAAAAAACCACAGCGTCTACATAACACTACTGTCTAGACTATACTGAACAAAACATCTAAAGCAGTGAAAAGTTTGATATCAAAGGATCTAAAAAGGAAAACGATTAACAACGAATATTTCTCCCAGCAGCCATCAGTTCAGTTCATAACTTTATTGAGTGTAATGTGTAATATATTTCAAAAAGCGCGAAAATATTTATTATATTGTTAGTTAAATCAATTTTGCCTTAAGCAGTTACAAAGTGGGTAGCCTCGTCTCAACTCATTGTATTTCAAAATGTTGAAATATAAATTGTAAAAGAATATATAAACCACAAACTATCTTTAGCATTTGATTTTTATTATTTGTTTATGAGTAAAATGAAACTAAAACAGTTAATTCAATAACCAGAACAATTATAAAAACTTAAAAAACAATTTCAGTCATTTAAAGCATTAATTTTGCAATCAAGTACAAATAAAATAAAAGAAAAAAAAAACTAAAAAAATAATCAAGACAGCAATATTTAAAATAGATAAATTTGAAAAACGGTTCTAATGCAAGTTTTAATTCGACGCATTGCAGAAAAGCTTCTTTCACAGCCAGCGAAACTTACAGAGAGACTTAATGCTACTTGTAGAGGTTTGAACATATTTGGTTATATATTTTTGTCAATTTTTTCTTTTAACATGTTAAATTTGTATGTTGAGCCTTTAAAAGATTTTTTAACACAACGGTTTCGGCTGAAAGTGAGTCTACATCAATCTGAAAAATTTGTTTGTAATTTTCAATGAATTCAGCGGCTCCTTTCAAAGTAACTCATTGATTTAGCTAATGGAATAGTTTTGAATCTACGCTCCAAACAGCACTTTTGTAGCCTAACATCACATTTGCGCCATCATAAGATTGAGCAATTATTAGGAGATTTCTTAACTTATTTTCTTGTAAAAAAATGAAAAGTAAGATTATGTAAAGAATTAGGGTCTCTATTTACAGAGCAGTCCCCAAATCCTAGAAAATGTTCTTCTATTTCCAAGTCGATGGCAAACCTTATTGTAATCGATAGTTGTTGTTCTTTGAAATATGTGGCCTAATCTATCATCAAAGAGAAAAATCCACACCATTTAACTTTTTGAGCAATTACAGTGATTACGGCATTTGCAGATATGTCAATTAATTCGTCTTGAATGTCAGGACCGTAATAATTTGTAATTTTGTTGAAATGGGACTTGAATGATAGATCGTGCTTTGCGAAATGCTCTGCAGGGTTCAGAAAAGTGCAAAAGTGTTAATTTTACTAACTCTTCGGCATGCTCTTTGCTTGTTATGTCTGATCCACATACGCTATCAGCCCATTATCGCTATCAATTGAATCTGAAGCTGGAAGCAGTTTGTCGGCTGGAAGCAGTCTATCCCTGTAACATATTGGATTGTTCTGAAAGTTCATCATACGTCACTTCTCATGACGTAGAGAAACACCATCATAATATCCTCCCACACCTTCTATAAACTGTTGCCTATAGTTTACTTGCGTTCTCGTTCTAGTCGTGAGTGGTTATAACGTTAAAAAAAAGTTTTAAAAAGGGGGAAAAAATGAGCGTAAAAGAGCATTTTAGACATATAATGCTGTAATATTTTTGAAAAGGAAAAACGGCTGCTGAAGCCAGCCGAGAAATAAAGACTGTTTATGAAGAAAACGAACTAAATGAAAGAAATTGTCAGAAATATGTTAAACGGTTTTCTACGGGCGACTTTTCCGTGAAGAACGCTCCTAGATCAGGATGATCAAAACAAATTGTTTTCGAGGAGGTAAGAGATCTAGTTATTGTTAAACCCTGTGCAACTGTCAGGAAAATGGCTGAAATAATAAAAAAATCAGTCTCAACCGTTCACGGGTCATAAAAGAGCTTGGATGTGTGGGTACCTCACTCTCTCACCGAGGCCTCACACTGCCTTGCGGACCAGTCAGAAACTGTCAGAGCTTGGGTGGGAAGTTACACCCACCTTACTCCCTAGACCTCGCCTTGTCGGAATATCACCTATTTCGCAATCACTTGAAGGATTTGAATTCCTACAACGACGAGGAAGTGAAAAGAAAAACCGTGAAAGTTTTATGAGAGAGGAATTAAAAAGCTCCCAAAAAGGTGGGAAGAAGCTATCAAAAAAGAGGGAGATTATTTGACAGATTAAAATAATTGTTTTCTTGTATATACAGTTGTAAATAAATTTCTTTTAAAACCCGAAAGAACTTTCTGATCCAGCCGATAGTAATTGATCCTTATAGTTTGGTAGAACTTTCGGAATTCCTCTTCCAACCCTGTATCTCCAAGTTTTCCCTTCTGCCTATAATTTATCTATCGTTTAGTCCGTTTAAGTTCAATTATAATAACAGATTAAATTTCGGTATTTAGTTTTTCTATTTAAATTTAACTGAATACCATCACATATTGCATATTTTAGGATAAATTACATTAATCTTAAGTATTTTATGAGCATTTTAACAAAAAAAAAAAGTAAATAAAAACTAAAAACTTCCTGACACTCACACACACACACACTTACACACGTACCTCAGCCGACCCTTTTTTCGCTAGTCTACCCAAACTCTCAGCGCACAATAAAATATGTTGTAAATGGCAATAGGAGCAAATCTCAGTTCTATTGGGAATCCCGTCTAATCTCTGTTTGAAGACAGACAGATTTGTTTGTAGCTATTTTAGATAGCGAGGATGTTGCTGCTGTTTACTTGACTGAGAATACTATAAACACTGATTTCTTTCTATTTACTTGGGATGCGATGCGGCCGGGTTGAGTTGCCATGTTTTTCTTTGGCGTTGCTGTTTGTTTCATTGACTTTTGCTATCGTTGGTGTTGTTGTTTATAAGAATAAAAGCAGATTTCTTTATCAGCTTTCACAGATTTTCTATCGTTTTAGATTACTGTTGTTGTCGTTGTTGTTTGTTCAATTGTTTTCCAGTTTCCCCTTAGCTATTTTTGGTGCCTGTTTTTCTTTAGTCACTTTATGACTTGGGCGTGTTGCTGTTTCATTATCTTTGCTCTTTTAGGTAGTCAGTGTCAAGTTATCATTGTTGTTGCTGCAATAACTGAGTGGGTGTGAATATAAGAGAGCATTAGAAAGGGACTTTAATTTCTTCATATATAATTACTTTATTTAAATTGTGTACTGAGATGTTAAGTCTTTTCATTGACCAATTCTACAGATGTAGCAACCTTGTGCGTTTCCAAATTGATAGGTTCAGATAATCAGGAGTAGACGGTATAAAACTCACATTTTCTGCCGCTGTGGCATTCTACCATAGATCCCGGATTTTGTTGTTTCCAGTGTTATAGTGGTCTCTTCAAGCTGTTTGACTCATTTTCGAATGAGAAGAATGCTTCGCCCTTCGCCTGAGGGACGAAAACCTCGAATATTGCGGAATCTTCTATGGGCTACAGTCACCGAATAAACGTTTTCGAAAAACTTTCGACTAGTGTGCAGTCTACTCTAGGCTTGATAAACATGTATTCCGCGCCTCTGGGTTCCGTAAGTGAAAAAAATATAAAAGTTTTTTGGAGACAACCTATAGCTTGATCTACATCCTACATGGTTGGGTTGGCGGGCTCATGGAGTTTTAGTCGCTATGAATCACTTCGACGGGAAGCGTCGCGCATTTTACGAGAACTCTCGTTCATATATTGCTA